>AYEL01077226.1:0-69708 GCA_000484575.1 Olivierus martensii
GGGTTCCCAAAGTGCTGCCTGCAGACCAAATGCGGCCCGTGATGTCAGATCATCTGTGATCTTGAATTCATAGAGATAATTTTCATTTTTACAAAAAAATAAATTTTATCATATTATAATTAAAAATTGTTCAGTAAAAAAATACATATATAAGTGCTTCCAAATATGTTTTCATTATTTGGAAGCACTTAGAATATATATGCGAAAAAACTTTCTCAATTCTTTAAAATATCGATTTTTCGAAGAATAACGTAATGGTCACATGAAACTAACTTTGGAAAACTTCCACAACTTTTTTAGAATTTTTCTTTTCATATCGGTTATAACAAAAAGCTTTTCCGGTCCCAATTGTTTCATTAGAAACGTATTCCATTATAAACGTATTCCACTATACATTAAGACCCCGCTTAACGCTGTTTCCATATAACGCGATCTTTTTCGAATTCTATATTTTTAGTTAACGAGTGCAAAAGAAAAAATTCGAAAATTCGAACTGGGGGGCCAGTGTGAAGTTAGGCCCCAAATTAGTTTTGGCTCCTGGGGCCAAACGGTGGGGGTGCAAACGAAATTATTAAAAGTGCAAAAGATGCTAACGAGGTGCAAACGAATGCAAAAGAAAAAATTTAAAAATTCAAAAGTGGGGGCCAACTTCACACCGGTGAACTATTCCAAGAAATTAATCACTTCCAATTTTTGTTGTAACTGAGCTTTTTGGGTTTTAACTGAATAGGAAGCATTTTTTTCATTGCAGTGAATGAAAACAGAGTAATTCAAACTGAAAATTTATATTAATTAAAAACATCAACTTGTAGTAAAGCAATAATGATGACATTTAGCATATATCACCTTTTGATGAACAGTCTTATAGCAATTAGTGTTGAACATCGAACATCGATAACAAAACATCGATGTTCGATGTTTTGTCATCGATGTTTTGAACATCGAACATCGATGTTTTGTTATCGATGTTCGATGTTTTTTTCTGTTTATGTAATAGAATTGACGTTTGAGTTAAGTAAATATCACATAATATTTTTATAAACATAATTTTTATAATTGATGATGATTTTATTTAATCTTTTTGTTTTGCTTTACGAAAATCGAATAATCATCTGGCAATATGATTTAGTGCTTATATTTATCACGTGAGACACTTTATCATAGTTATTTAATTAATATTGTAAACGCTTTCGGTTTCTTTTTTTTATTTCAAAATATTTATACGTTTGTAGTTCAGTATGTATGCCTACGAAAAACTTTCTATGGCAACATTTTGCTAAAAATAAAAGTAATTCTGTAACTTTGCATATATTACTCAAAAGAACCGAAACCTAGTAGTAACAACACGAATTTAAGGTGCCATCGTCAAAGCAAACATTCACAATTTTCTGGAGTTGGAAAAGACTTGCCTTCTGCAAATCTTTTCCAACTGACTAATCATCGTCGTCATAACCTTTCCCAGGAAAACAAAGAAAATTTCTGAGAAGTTTAGGAGTATTGAAGAGTTCAAATCAAATGAATCAGCAGAAAATAAGGTAAATCAAGCTCTTATACTTATGATGTATAAAGACAATAAGAAAATTGAATATTTGGATCGTAAAGTTTTTCAACATTTTGTAAAGACAATAACATCTTCGTACAAAATTCCTTCTCCGCCATCAATTAAAAGACTAATTTTCGATACATATAGTGATATAGTATCCATAGTCAAACAACAGCTCAAACAAATTTTGCTTATTCACTACTGATTTATGGATAGACATGCAGAAGAGGAGTTACATTAGCTTGACTATCTACTTTATAGATGAGGAAAATAAACTACGCAATGTAACATTGAATGTTTTTATATTGGAAAAACGGTATGCTAGTTATCTAGCTAATAAACTAAAGCAGTTGATAAAATACTGGAAAACAGATGAAGAATATGTTAATATAGTATTACTGACAATGTACAAAAAAACATCGATGTTTTCCTATCGATGTTCAACACTAATAGCAAGCATATACTGTATAAAAATACGTATACATTAGTGTTACAATATTTATTTTTAATATACCAATTTAACAGGCAATTTCATCACAATAGAAAAATTCTAAGGAAAATAGAGTAATTCTTCCATGAAATTAATCTTCTTGGTCATTTTAGCAGATTAAAATTTCTTAAAACTAACTCTGTGGGTAGTCAATATACATATTAGACAGGTGGTCACTGTACAGAACCAAAATAGCATTATATCCTATGGTAAACAAATCAAATTTTTGAAATTTGGTCCCTTTATCCAAGTGGTCACTGTGCCAACGTGGTCATTTTAAAAGGTTTCACTGTAGTAGCTGATTCGAAATATTTTTAATATATTAGCTGAGTGATATATATTTAAAATTATATTAAATTTTTTATTATTTAAGCGATTAATAAATTTTATCGTTTAATTAAAGACTTTTTTTCAACTCGTAATGCATTATATATAGTGATTACAGAGCAAACAGAATCTACAAAGATGCAATATTTATGCCAGCATAGCAAATTGCCTCTCTGCATTAATAACATACTCAGTTTTCATATGAAGAAAAAACAAAAATACTTGAATACTTTTACTTTCTTTTATTTTGAAAATTCAGTATAATACATCTAAGCAAACTATAGATTTATGAAAATAAATTCAGGAATATGAAAAGTAACTAAATATTAAAATTCTGTCAAATTATACACATTTATAATATCAGTATTGTATTTATTAAGCAAATGTAATTAACTTTTTAAAATACTTTAAAAAATGATTGTTTTATCATAATATATCGTGTTATTACCAATATAACACAAATATTTTGAAAAAGTTTAGCTTATTTACAACCAAAATTTAATTTTTTAATACATTTCTATAAAAGAAACGATGGTTAATATTGTCCTTTTAACGTCACCATTTAGGTCCCAGATTTAGATAATTGAAACCAGTATTACATTAGCGCTTTCTGTGATTTTAATTAATCATAAATCTATTCATAGTGTATTAACGTATAATATGAACAGATTTACTCAATACAATACTTGATACTAATCAGGTTATAATAAATAAAAATACAATTTAATATATTTTATGTATTATAATAATAAAGTCGAAGGGATCCAGAAAAATAATAATATATTTTGCAACAATAAAAAAGAAAAATATATAATATAGGATATTTCATTCAGTTTTTGAGTTATAGTAAGTTATTGTCCAGTTATCATAGTTATTAAGAATTGTTAAGTAAAAGACTAAACATTTGATACTGTATTGAATTTATTTCAGTATTAAAATAGCATATTTCGACATTGGTTTTGGAATGAAACTTGGTACCATTTTAGATATTTACTCTTTTGATGGCCAAACAAATTACTTATTACTTAAAAAATATAATATCTATGTTTATTCCTTTTCTATAGAGGCCAAAATGAATAAATCCTTATTTATTAAATCATTGTAAGTTAAATGATTAAACATTATAGAAATACTTTTGTGTATATGCCACGAAATACATTTGATATGCCATGAATATACATTTGATTTAATTTTTTTATTTTTTATCCTACTATGAAATTATTTTTATGTTTTTAAAATTTTTAAAAATTTTTTATTTTCTAATTTTAAGAAATTTTTTCATGAATGATTTATGAATACAAATCGATATTAGGAATAAAAAAAATGTCAATAATTAATATAATACAATAGTAATAATACATGTTACAAAATAAAATTAAAAAAATGCCTATTGAATTATATATTATGAAATATATTATTTATCCACTCTTTTGTTTCACCTATCCTCATTATTTACGTGTTAAAATACCTTCGTTTAACGCTGTTTCATTTAGCGCTTTGTTTCCTTGGAGCATATTCCGCCCCATTAAACGGGGTCTTACAGTACTGCCTAAATTACTCTTCCTTAAGTATAAATTTATTATCGGCAGTAAAGCGATACAGTTACCTTCGCTGTTTAGAATTAAAAAATGCCATAATTTCTAGAATGATCTCTATTATTAATCAATTTTTGATATTCAAATGATGGAGATAACTGTTGTGATATATAAACGTAAGAGGAACAGTATGATTTCTTCAATATTTTTGCAAACTTCTAAAAAGTTTTCAACAGTGCTTAGGTTGCCTCAAAGCTTGTAACTCTTTCAAAGTCGAAAAGAAAGAAAATCCACTTTCTAACATCTGAAAAAGGTATTATTGATCGAAAATTAAATCACCTATTGAACAATATATAATAAAGATTTGCATTACCTGAATAATTGATAATTTAGTAAAGATAAAATCCAGACATTCCAATCCTTTCTCTGGACCATCCAGCAATTTTAAACAGCAAATTAACTAAACATTTTTAAATTTAATTAAATATGTAAGTACAAAATATAATTATTAAAATCATTTTCATTTACCTTTAATCTGTCATTCATGTTAAGATGGAAGAAACAAAATCTTTTCAGTTCTATCAGAGGTGTACTTGCCTAATAAAAAAAAATGTGTTTTTAGAAATGAATCTATCGCAAACGAGAAAAAATTATAAATTAATATATAAGTTACCGTAGTGGACATCATGGCCATATTTATGGACATTAAACAGGCAGCAGTGATTATCAATATCAAATTAATCGAGATGTTCAGGAACGTGGCCAGATCTTCGCAAAAATATAACAACATATATAATTGGAAGCAGATGGTAGAAATTATCAGACTGTAGTTTATTGTTATCGTTTCCTTGAACACGTTGTTCAGTTGTTCTAAACGAAGGCAGTTTTCTTTATAACATTCGGCAACAATTTTAAGAAATCTGCTTAGATCATCACGAGTTGGATTAAATTGGTGGATATCATGCGCCAAATCGTCAAATCTCTCATATACGATAATTATCAATATTATAACTGACATTAAGGAAAATACAATTCCATTGAGAAAGAAAAAATCTAAATTTATCGAAAAATAACAGATGCCAGCCATATATTCATTTGTTCTGTTAGCAATAAACCAATATGATCCAAACCCATGAAGACAATTCAAATATATTATAAATGCAATGTACAGTGTTGATAACACATTTAAGTTAAACAATTGCCTTTTTTGAATTCTGTTAGTTTCTTTGATACTGAAAACGTTAAACTTGATTCCATTGTTCTGTCTGTCGTTACGTATCAAGAAATAATAACAAAGTAAAATAGTTTGTTCATAAAATATAGTTATAACTAGAGTGGTGAGTTTGTCTTTTCCATAAATATCGAAGTGATGGTAACAGAAGTACGCAGCTTGAGATTCGTCGAGTAGCAGCATCAGTAACATAACCATGCTAGATAAGAACAGTATAGTCAATAAAGTGTTTTGATATAATTTAATCCAAAAACTAGATTTAAATTCGGAATGATCACATTGGATGATATTATGTATTCCTATCAGTTTTAAATAGTTTATTGTAGGAGAGAGAATTTTGCAACAACAGTAATCGTCCACTTCGTTTTCTACGATAATTTCCATAATTTTTACAGTATTTTCAATTATTTAAAAATTCAGTTAATATTTATAGATATAAGTAATTGTATCCGTTATTTGTTATATTTCCACGTTATGGAATATTCGTTAAATCCAAATTGTATAACTGTTCTTACTTCGTATGTAGAAAACACAATGCTTTATACTTAAGAAGAGAAAGCCTCTACTTACGAAGGAAACATAGAAATGCGATCATACGAACTTATTTGAGAAATAAGAGAGATTGATATCTACTTGGTTATAAAATAGTAATCATGAAATAGTTCAGAAAATGTTGATTATAAAATAGAATATATAGCCATCATTCTTAAAATGATGGCTGTATATATATAGCGATCATTTTAAGAAATTAGATTGCACCACAGCAGACAAACTTCATCTACTCAATGAAATTACTTTAAGTATTCGGTATTAATCATAATACATAAATATAATTAATAAAGATTTTTAAATATATTAAGAAATTTTGATATATGATCCTATAATAAACTAACTTATACAAATGCTATTCGCCATTGAATGTATTCCAATTGTAACTTTCCACATTATGTTTACTGATATCATCCCATTTAAATATTGTTTTCCAAAGAAAATTTTTATATATCTTTAATGTTCATCTTGTTTGAATCCTTTAATTATCTGAAATCTATCTTAATTTAGTCTAATATTTAATAATTTATAAAGGTTCAGTCTTCTCATTTTTGAAGAATTCAAACAATCCGAATGCGAACGAAATATTGTTATTCTGGAAACTATGATTAAATTAAATGAACACAAGGATATTAACAATAATTTAATTCTATTTCATAATTTGTTACATTTAATACAATAATTCAAGATAATTGTATACCAAGTGTATTAGAGGAATCGATAAATTCATTTCTTGAAATGTTTACTTATATATCTTATTTCTCAATAGTACTAAATTCACTGCTATTATTAGAATTATATTTTTAAATAATTTAATTCTACAATAGATGTCATAGCATTCATGTTAAATTATTAATCTGCTATCTCAGTATTTCAAATCTCCCTATAAGTTTTACGTAACTAATAATATTTGATAAATATTTTATTTATTAAATATTATTATTCTAAACAATTTACCTTAGGCCGGGTAAATGCATGGCAAAATGCTGTCTTACCACAAGAAGAAGCTGGATTTAATGCATTTGATGGACGGGATTGAAATGGCTCGCATCTGACTTCTACCATGCGAGTTGGAATGCTTGGTGCAGATAATGTTTTTCGAGAAACCCATCTTAGCTCATGTCCACCCAACTTGATATTTTAACATAATCAAGATTGTTGATCGCTAAAGCTTTGAACAAGTAATACTTATCATAGGCTATTGAAGGCAGTTCTGCTGTCAATAAGCTATGACTAAAGTAGGTTAGCTTGTTCAAAAGTAGGTTACCATGTTCGCATCAACACCTTGCTGAAGCTGTCTAATGTCTATCGAAACACGTCACAGTCCGGATATGATGGCATTGTAAAATAACAATGGCCAAACAAATAAACCCGGATATCGAGACTGGAAGCACAGAAATCTTCCACCATGGATGTCCTTTATGTAGTTATTAGTTTATTTCTAAATTTTGTCAGGAAACATCGACTGACTATGTTTCGTGACGAAATACTGATAATTAGCTGCATAAACAAAATTATTTAATGTTTTGATCTTTATGACCATAAACCAAAAAATGCAGTTGTGAATCCCTAACAGGGATAATGGAGCTAAAATAACTTTTCTCGATTGCACAGCATGTCGTAATGCAGGACTTTTAATGATTCCAAAATTTAATAGAGTCTTATTATACAGACTATTATTGCAATCTCATTGCAATATCCACATATTTAAGTAAAATATGTGGATTCCAAAATCGGAATGAATCTCATTATCTTATTTAAAAACAAAGGATCCAATAATTTGAGGTAAAATAACTTTTCTCGATTGCACAGCATGTCGTAGTGAAGGACTTTTAATGATTCCAAAATTTAATAGAGTCTTATTATCCAGACTATTATTGCAGTCCCATTGCAATATCCACATATTTAAGTAAAATATGTGAATTCCAAAATCGGAATGAATCTCATTATCTTATTTAAAAACAAAGGATCCAATAATTTGGTAAAATATGTGGATTCCAAAATCGGAATGAATCTCATTATCTTATTTATAAACAGAGGATCCAATAATTTGAATGAACTTATAAAAATTACTGTATAAACCACAGGAATAATATACTGAAATTGTTTTAAAAAGTGGTCAATTGAAGGGATGAAAATTGTTCATTTAAAAAAATAATTCAACTAATTTTATAATTTGTTAAAACTAAGATAAAATAAATATTTATAAAAATTCAACATCTCTTTCAGGACAGATTACGTGTTCATTTAAAAAAATAATACAATTAATTTTATAATTTTTTAAAACTAAGATAAAATAAATATTTATAAAAATTCAACATCTCTTTCAGGACAGATTACATAATACAGAAAACAATTCGTGAGAAATTTGCGTCTTCAACTATTCTTACAATTGCTCACCGGCTACAAACTATTATGGATTCCGATAGAATTATGGTACGATATTTTAAACAGTATATTTTATTCAGTGACTTGCCAGAATCTTTTTTCTTAATAAAACTTTTTAATATAATAATATATAAATTGCAAATTCTCAGGTTTTACGAGATGGAAAAATAGAAGAGTTCGACGAACCGTACATTCTCTTACAAAACCCGAATGGTATATTTTATAATATGGCAAAAACAGCAGGAAAAGATATATCGAAACATTTTCAAATTATTACTAAAGAAATTCATTCAGAATGAAGGTCCAAGATGAAAATCCGAACGGAAACGAAAAATATATTGAACCGAAATTTTCTAATATAGAAAATATCAAAGAAAATGATTCCAAAAATGAATTCACGTTTGTTGGAGAAAGTTCAGAATAACATGAATATTTCTGTGAAGAAACAAAGATGTAATAAAATAAAACATTTTCAAATTATTACTAAAGAAATTCATTCAGAATGAAGGGCCAAGATGAAAATCCGAATGGAAACGAAAAATATATTGAACCAAAAATTTTCTAATATAGAAAATATCAAAGAAAATGATTCCGGAAATGAATTCACGTGTGTTGGAGAAAGTTCAGAATAACATGAATATTTCTGTGAAGAAACAAAGATGTAATAAAATTTTGAATATTGTTTACGCTATAATTTTTAAAGACTAAAAATAATGCTAAATAAATTAAGGGAAACTAAACTGGCACTAAATGTGAAATGTGATTTGGATTTTCAATGGTATTTTTTCATAAGTAACAATCCGAATTTAATCCGAAGTTAAAAGTCTTTTTGTTCAAAAAGTTATATTAAACTGGTTAATTAGGTTTGTTTGGATTCTGGTATTCAACTTATTATAAGATATTAAATCTGACAAGTAAGAGAACTGTCTAAATCAAATTAATTTATTCCTACATTTTTGTTAACATTTTTTTATTAGATACTCTTCGAAACTGACTAACAAAAACAGTGAGAACATTTTGATCGTGATCAAACATTTCTGTTCAGCAACCGGTATAAATATCTTATTTTTGGGAATAGAATGAATTTCAAACACAATATAGATATGATTATTTGAAAACTTAATTCAGTTAAGGTCTTAAATTATTTAGTTTGAGAATTATTACAGAGATACCAATATGGAAACTTTGGATAAACATATATGCTATTATTATTTATTCAGGGATTCCCAGTTCAGATTTACAAAGATTTATGCATAAATATGAGTTTAAAATTCTCAAGAATATCATTTTAATATAATCGATAGTAATATATTCCGCCGGTAGTAGTGAGTGGCTGGAAGTATTTTCTGTTTGGGGCGTGGTGTGGCAAGTGAATGACAGCAGATGTTACTGTTATATTTGGATAAAAGTTGTAGGGAACTGCGCAGGTAGATGTGTCGCTGTTGTTTTTTGTTTGGATAGATTATTGCTTTTGTTTAACAGCGTCGCTGTTAAACAAAAGCAATATTGCTATCCAAACAGTATTTTTGGTTTGGCAGTACTGCTTTTGTTTAACAGTCCTGTTAAACAAAAGCAGCACTGCCCCAAACCAAAAATTCTTCCAGCCGTTCACTTCTACCGACAGAATGGATTACTATCACTTTGGTACTGCATATTAACAATTGAATCTTTCAAAACCTTTCTTGATAAGCATGATATTAAATTGATTAATAGTTTCATTTCATTGAGATTTAACGAAAAGTATTTTGATTTCAATGTTCCGAAAAATAACTGGATATCATGAATTTATTGCGCACTATTCTAGTAAATCAATGAAATACAAAAAGTTTTTTCTTTGAGCAGTAATATTCTAGGAAATGACAATCATTAAATGAATTGTAATATTTTGTATGAATATACGTTTGAATTATTTTTCATTTACGTTAAATGTGATGTCATTTCAATATACTAGGTGAATAAAGAATTATTATAATTTCCAACATACATTATATAAGCTGTATATGATATGCAAAAGTAAGTAATGTTTCTTATAGTGACATGAGAATTTAAAGCATTTTGGTTGCTATATCAATTTGTAAATGAATGATGTTACTTCTCAAAAAGTTGTTTAATTAACTTGCCAAATGTAGATTCGTCCATGTGCTGTTACATCAGTGATGATCAGAATATTGACGATAATATGGATATAGCGGACTATCAAATGTTTTCTAATGAAGGAGTATGGAATCGATCCCGGCGACACTACATGGAAAGCTAAAGTTTTTCCAGATTAACTATTCAGCAAAAATCTAAATCAAATATCCTTGAATTATTTTAAAAAGCTAGCCATAAAATGGCCGGAAATTAGAATGACCGGGATAGTAATAATTGTGATATTTCTGTCTGATGCTTATTTCGGAGAGGAGCAATTTAATAGAAGCGGAATATATAACAGCGAATAGTACATTCAAAAGAAAAATATTCCAGCATAGAGGTACGATTGTGGAAGTGATAAGAGATTAACAGGAATACCGAGATCGCGAAAAAGTAGAAAAATATCCATATTTTTAAACTGCAATGGAAATTTTGGAATAGAAGAAAGAACACCTAGTTCTGATATGTGAACTTCAGTGTAACCATAAGTTTATTTTTCAGATTTTTATTAAATAAACTATCTAAACTAATCTGGAGAGTAAGATTAATTCAGATATAATTTTAGCAATAGGTTCATCTTAGAAATTAGAAAGAAACATTTCCTGACTTCATTATTAAAATAAGATATAATATACAAAAAGTGCAAAATCTTCTATTTTAGTTAATGCCGTTTAGTTTTTATACAAGAATGGAACTTCAAAGCAATTTAAAATTCGTAAAGATATTTTTATTTAAATCATAGACTGTGCTTTAAGAATAACATTTTTCATATTTAATAACGCTGATATATCTATATAGCTGATCATTGCTTTGTAGTGATAATCAATTACAGTATTCGAATTCGCAAATAATATCATTTGAAAACTCGAATTTTTAATTCAAATAATGCTAAAACATGACAAAAAATAACTAAAGCATAAATAATAGATAATCATACACATTTTAAGCAGGATCTTTCGTAATACATCTTGGAACTTTTTTCTCAAGTAGAGTTATAATTGTCCTAAGGATATGAGCAGTTACACAGATTGTCCAGCCCTGGACAATCTGTAATTGCTTATTTCCTTACAACAGTTGTATTCTGAAGAACGGACATCAATGTGCCAGTCAGTCCCATGATAAATGTTTTCAAGGATGGAAGGAGAATCGAAACTGCATCCTTCAGGGGCGAATTCTGTCGAATATTTGTTCAGCTTATGATACTTTAGTTAAATTAAGCTTCCATATCATTCACTGAATATTATTTTGTTGTCCATGCCACATTTAAAATTTTTAAAGGTTTAGTAGCATCCATGGTGATATCAACCAGAGGCTGAGGGCAGGTGCACCGAGAGAAATCCCGGGCCCCGGTACGAACCGGGTTTTGGGCCCCTGTATCCTTTTTTCTTTTCTTCTCTGTAAGATATCAAAACCATATATAATACATATATTTTACACAAACATTATGCAAATTTTTATTCACTTTTTAAATTCTGTTTAAAAAGTGTACTATATGCAATTTGAAAAAATTGAGGTTCGACGACTTTTACTTTTTAATTATATTTTCGAAGAAAATCTTTAAAATATCGATTTTTCGAAGAATAACGTAATGGTCACATGAAACTAACTTTGGAAAACTTCCACAACTTTTTTAGAATTTTTCTTTTCATATCGGTTATAACAAAAAGCTTTTCCGGTCCCAATTGTTTCATTAGAAACGTATTCCATTATAAACGTATTCCACTATACATTAAGACCCCGCTTAACGCTGTTTCCATATAACGCGATCTTTTTCGAATTCTATATTTTTATTCAGTCACTTTGGCCTGCTTTTTCAAACCGTTATTCTTGCATAAATCCGAAATCGCAGGAATTTGTTACAGAGATACTCCTATGCAATCTCACAATGCGTTTGATATCAGTGCCGTGCATTGCAGTGAAAGTCTGCTGCATTCAGAATTCATATTTATGATTGGTCATCAATGTTTTTTACAGTAATAATAGTAACAATTATCCCATTTTAATTTTAACCCAATGCTGCCACTTTAAACTATAGTTACTTGAAGTTAGATCTTTCATCAATATTTTTCGTTGTTTATAGTTTACTGTAGGGGTTCCCAAAGTGCTGCCTGCAGACCAAATGCGGCCCGTGATGTCAGATCATCTGTGATCTTGAATTCATAGAGATAATTTTCATTTTTACAAAAAAATAAATTTTATCATATTATAATTAAAAATTGTTCAGTAAAAAAATACATATATAAGTGCTTCCAAATATGTTTTCATTATTTGGAAGCACTTAGAATATATATGCGAAAAAACTTTCTCAACCACCAGTATTAATAAGTCCAAATTGACATCAAAATTAACTGATGAACTTTCACAAGTAATGTTAAGAATACATTCAACCGACTTAGTACCAAGGCTCAATGACGTATTATAAAAAAACAACGGCCCAAGTCACATACTTCAGATTGATGAATTTATTATTACTTTCTTTTTTATTTGAAATTATTTAGTTATTTTTTTAATTATTTTTGAATTTCTTTTTTTTATTTGAAATTATTTAGTTATTTTTGTTTAATTATTTTTGAACTATCTTTAAACAGTTTGTAATAAAAAGTAATTATTGTCATAAATAAAGACGATTATGCCATAAAATTAGTATAAATCTTTCCCTTGAACCTAAACTTTTATCTATTTGAACGTACGTTTACATAACACTCTTTTTGGCCCGCCAAATATTTTGGAATTTACAATTTGGCCCACCTAGGCAAAGCTTTGTGAACCCTTGTTTTACTGCAATCTGATTACTACTTTTTGTTTTAAAAATTTTTTATTTTCTAATTTTAAGAAATTTTTTCATGAATGATTTATGAATACAATAATCATGAAATAGTTCAGAAAATGTTGATTATAAAATAGTATATATAGCCATCATTTTAAGAAATTAGATAGCACCACAGCAGATAAACTTCATCTACTCAATGAAATTACTTTAAGTATTCGGCATTAATCTTAAAATGATGGCTATATATATATATAGCGATCATTTTAAGAAATTAGATTGCACCACAGCAGATAAACTTCATCTACTCAATGAAATTACTTTAAGTATTCGGCATTAATCATAATACATAAATATAATTAATAAAGATTTTTAAATATATTAAGAAATTTTGATATATGATCCTATAATAAACTAAATTATACAAATGCTATTCGCCATTCAATGTATTCCAATTGTAACTTTCCACATTACGTTTACTGATATCATCCCATTTAAATATTGTTTTCCAAAGAAAATTTTTATATATCTTTAATGTTCATCTTGTTTGAATCCTTTAATTATCTGAAATCTATCTTAATTTAGTCTAATATTTAATAACTTATAAAGGTTCAGTCTATGAGTAAATATACATATTGGTCATTTCTCATTTTTGAAGAATTCAAACAATCCGAATGCGAACGAAATATTGTTATTCTGGAAACTATGATTAAATTAAATGAACACAAGGATATTAACAATAATTTAATTCTATTTCATAATTTGTTACATTTAATACAATAATTCAAGATAATTGTATACCAAGTGTATTAGAGGAATCGATAAATTCATTTCTTGAAATGTTTACTTATATATCTTATTTCTCAATAGTACTAAATTCACTGCTATTATTAGAATTATATTTTTAAATAATTTAATTCTACAATAGATGTCATAGCATTCATGTTAAATTATTAATCTGCTATCTCAGTATTTCAAATCTCTCTATAAGTATTACGTAACTAATAATATTTGATAAATATTTTATTTATTAAATATTATTATTCTAAACAATTTACCTTAGGCCGGGTAAATGCATGGCAAAATGCTGTCTTACCACAAGAAGAAGCTGGATTTAATGCATTTGATGGACGGGATTGAAATGGCTCGCATCTGACTTCTACCATGCGAGTTGGAATGCTTGGTGCAGATAATGTTTTTCGAGAAACCCATCTTAGCTCATGTCCACCCAACTTGATATTTTAACATAATCAAGATTGTTGATCGCTAAAGCTTTGAACAAGTAATACTTATCATAGGCTATTGAAGGCAGTTCTGCTGTCAATAAGCTATGACTAAAGTAGGTTAGCTTGTTCAAAACTTTAACTGTAATTCAAGATCAATAATCTTATCTATGGTGAAACGTCGAGTTTAGAGGCACACTAAGCTTAGATGGGCGAAAAACATCATCTGCACCGACCATTCAAACTAACATAGGTAGAATATTGGATCCGATCTATCAATCCATCTTGTGGTAATCCAGCATTCCACTACAAAATCATCCGGATAATAGCAGTAAATTTAGTATTGTTCAGAAATAAGGTATATAAGTAAACATTTCAAGAAATTAATTTATTGATTACTCTAATAAACTTGGTATACAAGTACTCTGAATTATTATAGTAAACAGTATTTAATTAGCAAATTATGAAACAGAATTGAATTATTTTTATCCTCATGTCAAACTTTGATTCAATTTAATCAAAGTTTTCAGAATAACTATTTCGTTTGCTTTCTGATTGAATTCTTCAGAAATGAGAAATGACTATTATATTTTCTCATGGACTGAACATTTATAAATTATTCAATTAAGAAAGATTTCAGATTAATAAAGAATTCAAACAAGGACATAACTGATATATGGTTACTGTATTTTCAAAAAATATATTTAAATTGGATGATATTAGTATATTACAAAAATCATAGAATTTACGATTGAAGTACATTGGATGGCAGAACAGCAATTGCATACCTATAGTAACATGTATCAGAAATACGTAATCTATATAAAGATCTATTTATTATTATGCATTATGATCAGTACCTCTAAACTTTAGAAATACTCAAAGTAATTTCATTGAGTAGATGAAGTTTGTTTACTGTGGAACAATCAATTTCGAAAAATAATGACTATTATATAAGCAAGGAGATATCAATCTCTCTTCTAACAAGGGAAGATTCAAATATTCCGGTCACCGATTTTTTTGAAATTTTGCAAACTTGTAGTAGTCCCCTAGGACAATATAATGTGTGAGCAATAAAGTGCACAACTCAAGCGTTGTCGAGAAAATCGCACGAGAAGTTTCGTACTGATTTCATATATTCTAAAATTTAATTAGTTTTCGAATGTTTCAGTAGCGTAGTGGTTGAATATTTACTTTTATAATTGCGTGATCGCTGGTTCAATTTTTATCTTTGACAATTTTTTATTTTTATTTTTCTTTTACATTGTTTTATATAAATACAGTTATTTAATTTGTTTTAAATATTTTATGTATATACCGATATATATATATATTTTGTCAACAGATGATACCACTTTCCATTCCATAAGAATATTAACTTGTAATAATTAACTATTAATAGTAATTTATAATTATTGATTTAATTATTAACACTAATTTATAATTATTGATAATGGCATATTTATTGGCAAATATTCCTCCAATTTTGATATTTTCCCCTTCTTCTTTAAAAATAATTTATGAGAACCTTTTCTATGGAGAGTGCACAGACTCAAAGTGGGATGATTTTTAGCTAGATTCACTAATTTTATTTTTTGTTTCGAATGAAATGAATAACTAGCTTCACTAATTTTATTTTTGTTTCGAATGAAATGAAAACATTCTTCTTCGGCTTCTTAACTGGTCTATATCGTTCGTTAATTGGGAATCAACTTCAACCTCGTGGAACTGATTTTGATAAACATTGTTTGGTTTTTATTACATTCAATGATTGTTAAAGACTTTATCGACGAAAGTCATTCGGAATAGTTTTTATTTGTTACAAATGCGGAGAGAAGTAATTTTCAAATGCACCACACTTATTTTACAGTCAGAAAGTTAGTATTTTTACAGAATAGAAAATGGCGTCATCTATTGACAAAAAATATATACAAACCATTGTTGATATAAACATATATAAATTATTTAAAACAAATAAAAAATATAAATAACTGTATTTATATAAAACAATGCAGAGAAAAAAAATAATAAAATAAATAAATAAAAATAAAAAATTTGTCAAAGCTAGGAATTGAACCAGCGATCATGCAATTATAAAAACAAATCTTCAACCATTACGCTACTGAAATATTCTAAAACTAACTAAATTTTAGAATATATGAACTCAATACGAAACTTCTCGTGCGGTTTTCTCATCGTTCGTTAATTGTGAATCAACTTCAACCTCGTGGAACTATTTTGATAAACATTGTTTGGTTTTTATTACATTCAATGATTGTTAAAACTTTATCAACGAAAGTCATTTGCAATAGTTTATATTTGTTACAAATGCGGAGAGAAGTAATTTTCAAATGCACCACATTTATTTTACAGTCAGAAAGTAAATTTTTACAGAATAGAAAATGGCGTCATCTATTGACAATAAATATATACAAACCATCGTTTAAAATAAATAAAAAATATAAATAACTATATTTATATAAAACAATGTAAGAGAAAAATAAAAATAATAAAATAAATAAATAAAAATAAAAAATTTGTCAAAACTAGGAATTGAACCAGAGTTCATGCAATTATAAAAAACAAATCTTCAACCATTACGCTACTGAGATATTCTAAAAACTAACTAAATTTTAGAATATATGAACTCAATACGAAACTTCTCGTGCGATTTTTCTTGAGTTGTGCACTTTATTGCACACACATTATATTGTCCTAGCGGACTGCTACAAGTATTCAAAATTTCAAAAAAATCGGTGACAAGAATATCTGAACCTCCCTTGTAAGATAAATTCTTATTAACGAATTTCCTATTTTCCTCTGTAAGTATAAATCATTGTGCTTTCTACATGAAAGGAGAAAGGATTACAATTCGGATTCACAAATATTCCATGCGTTGATTCTCATCCACAATTATGTGGAAATATTTCAAAATTTCAAAAAATCGGTGACCAGAATGTCTGAACCTCCCTTGTAAGATAAATTCTTATTAACGAATTTCCTATTTTCCTCTGTAAGTTGATGCTTTCTGTTCTTAAGTATAAATCATTGTGCTTTCTACATGAAAGGAGAAAGGATTGCAATTCGGATTCACAAATATTCCATGCGTTGATTCTCATCCACAATTATGTGGAAATATAACAACTGACATAACTTTTGAAATTCTTATTGTTGCTATTCAAAAGTATTATTAATTTTTTGCAGATACTTAAACTAATATTTTCATTGTATATTAAAAAAAAAAACCATTTTGGTGAAAATGTCTGATATTAGCGAACTATTGCAAACCTTGAGTAAATTAAACTAATATTTTCATTGTATATTAAAAAAAACCATTTTGGTGAAAATGTCTGATATTAGCGAACTATTGCAAACCTTGAGTATCGATGACGAATAAAAATATAATAATTTAAATGTAGTACGTATGAGAATAATATAAATTTCTTTTCCTATTGGGAAATTCATTGCAATTCTGAATGTGGTGAATGAATTAATCAAACAACAGGTAGTGCCTATATTCACTTAGGCAGAGCTTTCGTTGATAAATTTAAGTTGCTGAGAAATAGGCATCTGATAATATTTGGATCTAATTTATTTTTAATTATAAAAAAATATTAAGGTATTGTGCAAATTGCAAAATAATATATATTATAATTTATACTTAATATTTTCAATTGATGTTCATTTCCATGAGTTCAGTTATTAAGTTAATCGAATTTGTAATTCTAATACCGGAGAAAATAATTATATTTACATATATTAACTGAACATTTATCATCCTTTTCGTACAATCGAAAATGATTATTATTGTTTCAAAATTCTCTTTCTTACAATACACAATTTAAAACTGATATGAATAAAAAATCTGATACAATGTGATTATTCCGAATTTAAATCTAGTTTTTGGATTAAGTTTTACCGAAATACTTTATTTACTATATTATCCTTATATGACATAGATATATTCTGATGCTACTGCTTAACGAATCTCAATCTGCTTATTGGGTTACCATCATTACGATAATTTGAAAACGTTAAACTCACGGATGGCCGCATGGTAAAGTTTTGGCTTATCACCCTGGAGGATCCGGGTTCAAAACCGGGTCCCACACCTTCCATGGGTCAGGAGGGGTCCGGGCCCGGCTCTGACGTTCTTTTCGTGTTGCCTAAAAGATATAGAAGTTAAGAATATCTATAAATATTACTTTAATACATAAAAACATACCTGCTTAAAATTTCTTTCAGTTCGAGATCCCACATTAGTAAATAATTCGATTCGATAGTTGAACCTCATCCTTCAACAATCCGGTTGACCCCATCACGGGTATTGGCCAGCCTGTGATGAGCTCTATAAGTGGGGGCCGCCAGATACAGAATATCCCATGAAGTTATGGCGGCTTACTCTAGTCTAACCTAACCTTAAACTCACCACTGTAATTATAAATGTCACTTATCAACAAGCTGTTTTATTTATTTATTATTTCTTGATACGTAACGACAGAAAATAATGGAATCCAGTTTAACTTTTTCACTATTAAAGAAACCGGTAAAATTCAGAGATGCCAAATCTTTTATTTAAATGCATATCCGCATCATACTTTGCACTTATAATATTTATGAATAATCTTCTTGGGTTTGGATCATATTGGTTCATTGCTAACAGAACAAATGAATATATATATGGCATTTGTTATTTCTCGATGTGGATGGCATTGCATTTTCTTTGTTATCTATTACTGTATTAATAATTATCGTGTATGAGAGGTTTTGATAATTTGGCTGATGATATCCACCGATTTAATCCAACTCCTGATGGTTCAAGCATATTTCTTAAAATTTTTCGGGAAGTTATAAAGAAAATTGGCTTCGTTTAGAACAATGATTCCTAACGTGAGGCAGACGCCTCACAAGGGATCAATTCGAGAATGATTAGCAGTAAATTTTTTTGCATTTTTTATGGTTCTATGCATCTTGGACCTCATATATAGTATACAAATATATGACATACAAAATTAAAATCAAGATGTACACAGCTATTTTGAAACTTTGCTGTTTTTTTCATATCATTTCATATTATTATTATTATTATTATTATTATTATTTTTATTTTTAACAATTTCTTCCTCAGTACTTCAACTGTTCTTTTCTTCTTTTATTGATATTTTTCTCTGTCGCGGATGCCATGTTCTTTGGAAGCTTGTTTAAACCAAGTTAATGGCCTTTTAGCTCACAAGGGGGCAATTCGAGAATGATTAGCAGTGAATTTTTTTGCATTTTTTATGGTTCTATGCATCTAGGACCTCATATATAGTATACAAATATATGACATACAAAATTAAAATCAAGATGTACACAGCTATTTTGAAACTTTGCTGTTTTTTCATATCATTTCATATTATTATTATTATTTTTAACAATTTCTTAGTGATTTCTTCCTCAGTACTTCAACTGTTATTTTCTTCTTTTATTGATATTTTTCTCTGTCGTGGATGCCATGTTCTCTGGAAGCTTGTTTAAACCAAGTTAATGGCCTTTTAGGCTTCCACCATGTGAATAGAAGTTCACTTTTTGAATAATAAAAAATTCTATGTCACGGGGTCATCAGGATTTTACAGATGCTTAGGTGGGGCATGGCCAAAAATAGGTTGTGAACCACTTGTATAGAACAATTGAACAATGTATTCCAACAAGTGTTGATAGTAATTTAGTCTGACAATTTCTGCCACCTGCTTCGAATTTTATATTTTACGGTATTTTGTCGAAGATGTGGCCAGATTCCTGAATGTCCCGATTATCTTTATTTTGATAATCGCTGCTGCCTCTTTAACATACGTACATATGGCTATGATGTCTACAATGATAAGTTTTATATTGATTTATACAATTTTTCGTTATCGTGAAATTTATTTTCTAAAAACAACTATTTTAAGCAAACAAACCTTTGACAGAGTTAAAAAGATTGTTTCTTCGATTTTAATCCCACAGACAGATTAAAGAAAAATGAATGGAATTTTGCTAATTACATTATTAAAGAAATACAAAACTTTTAGTTAGGTTAGGTTACTTAGATTAAGCCGCCATATCCTCATGGGATATTCTGAATCTGGCGGAGGCCACTTATAGAACCCATCACAGGCTGGCAAACACCCATGATGGGGTCAACCAGATAGCTGGGGTTCAACGGCCGGGCCCGGATCCCTCCTGAAAAACTGGAGGTGTGGGACCCGGATTTGAACCCACAGACCCCTCCTGAAAAACTGGAGGTGTGGGACCCGGATTTGAACCCGCTCCAGGGTGGTAAGCCAAAGCTTTACCACGCGGCCATCCGGCCGACACTCCTGAAAAATTGGAGGTGTGGGACCCGGATTTGAACCCGGATCCTCCCAGGGGTGGTAAGGCCCCAAAGGTTTTACCACGCAGCCATCTGGCTGACCGAAATTTTTTGTTATTTGCTGTTTATTGTTACTGGTTGGACCTAAGAAAAGTTCAAGGCATCAAGGCACTAAGTTTGCAGTGCATTGATTTTATCTTTACTAAATTATCAATCTATTAACTAAATCAAAGTAAAGCATATCTCTGATTATCTATTATTCAATAATTTCATTATTGATCATTAATATTTTCTTCACATGTTAGAAAGTGGATTTTCTTTCTTTTTGACTATAAAGGAATTGCAAACTTTCAGACATACTAAGCGCTGTTGAGAGATTTTTAAAAGATTGGTAAAGTATTGAGGAAACCAAACTGTTTTTCTTAAATTTATATATAATAGTAGTTATCTCCATCACTTAAATATCAAAAAAATGATTAAGAATTGACGTTATACAAAACAAATATTGTGACATATATTGTGTCAGATATATTATAATTGATTTAAATTTAAGGAATAGCACTTTAGATAATACTATCTATCGGATAAAAAAAATGATTAACAATTGACGTTATACAAAACAAATATTGTGACATATATTGTGTCATATATATTATAATTGATTTAAATTTAAGGAATAGCACTTTAGATAATACTATCTATCGGAGAAACAATTTACATAAATATAAATTATCATTAACTATTACAAAATATTAAAACATCTTTACTTAAATATCATATGTTTATATTTATAACCGTGTTATACGAATATGTTTATGTTTTCTCATTAATTAACATAATTTTTTTGTGTATTAAGTGTTTTTATAGTAAATAAAATATATTAAATTGTAAGGACTTGAATATAAATAAAATAATATTTTAGAAAGCAAATTACATTGGACATTCTAGCATCGCATAAACAATTGCATGCTTTAATTTTATTGATATTTTTTACTAATTTAAATAAATAAACTAATGTTGTATTAGATTATACTTCTAAATTAAACAATAAAAAAATCACAATAAAAAAGTATACAAATAAAGACAAAATAAAATGCAAAACTTGATGGATGGAAACAATAATTAGTCTATTAAATTTATAATAATGTATACGGTACTTTTTTCTTGTTTTCATCTAAATATGCAGAAATTATGTTGCAACAGCATAAAATATTTTTAAAAGTGCTGACAGCAGAAAACGCTTTATAAAGTAGTGTTTTCATTATTGCTTTTCTCATTATTTATCTTTGAATCGCATTCTTCTTCCTCATTGAATATATCCAATTGTAAGTAATACTAAATAATATAAAGAGGAATACTTCAATATATATAATTAACTAATTAATACAAATATTAAGTGTTAAACGATTTACTCGGTTAATGCTATTTTCTAAATATTTCCTGAAGAATTCTGATAACTCTGTGAAGTCGACACGTTCTTCAGGGTCAGCTTTCCAGCAGTTGAGCATAATTTCGTAACTGAAAATAAAATTCAAATTGTATAATCGCATATTACTAACATTAATCAAATGTAAATCAAGTTTACATCTAGTTTACATTTTCTTCGGTGCACAATCAGGTTTTTCCATTCTGTAACCACCCTTCAATAATTTATAAAACTCCAGATTGACTTCGATGCCCGGATACGGATGCGCACCTAAAGAAAACAATTCCCACAGATATATGCCAAAAGACCATCTGAAAAAGCAATAAGAATATTTTTCTATGAATGAATATTTTTAATTCTGATAAATACTAGAAGTCTTTGAAGTGTAGAAATATTAAATGTTAATCATTAACAGCAATTATATTATAAAAATATAAATTATAATAACAAATATATAATATTTATATATAAAGTCATACTATATTAATGCTATAACGCTACTATTAATGCCAGTTTAACGTATTATAAATTCCTTACACATCACTTTTAGTAGTGAACACTTTATCCCGAAGAGATTCTATGGCTAGCCATTTAAGAGGCAAGGGATCCTATTGAAAAAAATAACAGTTTCTTTTATTATATATTCTTCTTTCTATTTGTACATGGAATACTCATAAATGATAAAATTTAATAAAAAATTTATTAAAATGTACACCCAGAGAAAATCTATGTATAATTTTGTTTATTTCTTCCTAATTTTTTGCATTTTTCTTTAAGAATTACATTGTTTAATGTTATTGCGTTCATTTTGTTAGCCTTAAATACTACAATTATTTTTATATAGTGTATGATAATAATGTAGTATAGAGGAACAAATTTATTTATGTTTATTTCTTTAGAAGTTTTTGTTTATCATTTTCATAACTATCAGTATGGTATAACCAATGACCATGCTGTTTATAATAATATGATTATTTGTATACTGTACTGTTATTGTAATATGATCATGTGGTTACTGTACACTATGGCAACACTAATAGAGGATCCGTTTGAGGCGGTGTGGAAGCTTATGGCTGCAGATACTATGTCTGTATGTATTTTATATTCAGGCCGATACATTCATAGTGTTTGGTTTCTAGATACACTAAGTGCGTCTCAGTGGGGGTGGCATTTTATCAATACATCCCTGCTCCTGCTTGGTGCATGTGGAAATGTACGCCACTGTCTCTATGATGTATTACGAATCGGACTTTACTCACCCATACTCGAATTTGAAGAGAATTAAGATGAAATCCGTTCCATTTTCGGGCTTCAGTTGTTTTTCTATAGAAAGGTCCTGAAGTGTAGGGAAAACTCTCGTCAGGTAACCCTGATACTTTCACAAGTGAAGATATTCATCTGTTTGGTCGGTAGATCATGGCTGCATCCATCCTTCGCCCGAGGATAATCTATGATTTGCCACTCGACTACCCAGTCCCTTCGAGTTCAGGATTAAGAATTGGCTCGACGTATGTTATAGAAGTGTCCTAAATCCCAAGGTGGCATACCATGTTAAAGAAATGAATGGCAGAAGGATAGAAGTCTAAATGGTACTAGTCCGAGAGGTGATCGATCTCGAGCTGAAGGGAACTTTGTCCTCTGATCGGATGGGAAGTTTACTTCACATTGAGCTGTAACACTGTGTCTGTTACCAAATCAGTATGGAGCGTCGGTTCGTACTGTCCTCATGATGGCCTGTCGCAGTCTGGGCAGCACGTAGACTGTATCGGATATGAAACGGAGGGGATATCAAGGATGGGACGTATATTTTTCCCCATCCTTGTAGATGGAGAAAAGTATACGCCTCGAATATTCTCTTCCTCCGTACAAATTCAGCTTATTATTCAAGAGATAACAATAAGTAAAAGTCTCATGTTGGATCAAATTCTAGCCTTCCGGCTGGCTGCTGACGTTGGTACATCGCGACAGTGCTATTAATCTGTGAGTTCTCCTGCATATGGGAGAACTCAGTTATAAACTCTCCAAGATTTTCTCTCTTTGTATTTTCGATCCCTCTAGGATGGAGATGGAATGGCATTTATGTCGAATTTCAGGTAATACCCTCCTTATTTCCCTCCTTATTTGGTGACACTTTGTAACATCAAATGAGGGAAAATAGAGCAGACGAATCATGAGTGTGGCGGTTGCACGAGTTTATTCTATGTTTGGGATGGAGATGGAATGGCATTTATGTCGAATTTCAGGCAATACCCTCCTTATTTGGTGACACTTTGTAACATCAAATAAGGAGGGAAAATAGAGCAGACGAATCATGAGTGTGGCGGTTGCACGAGTTTATTCTATGTTCTTCGTCTTTATGGAGCTAGAAGTGTTAGCATCGCCTTCACCCACAGACTAGCTATAAGTAAAATTGAGTTCAATCTCGCAGAGGTACTCTCCTGTAGTACTTTCTTTAATGGGGCAGGAATGTTGCCATGGAGACAGCCTCTCCGCTCCATCAAAAATCATTCAAGTCCTTGCCACGAAGGCACGATTGAATGATTCTGAATACAATTCAATGTTATATTTAAGCATATCAATGACAATATATTGTATTATATTATTTAATTTTTTATTTGTAGTTAATTTGTTTAAATCAGTTAGTAGTTAACATGTATCATCCAATTTCGGATATTTTTTTTATTCAATATTATAATTTCATTGAAATGTCGTATTATCACACTTGTAATGTATAGGATCGGATGAAAGCAATGTAACTAAATTAGCAATCACAAAGAATTATAAATTAAAAATATACAGGTATTGATAAACATAATAAGAAATATGTAGGGATAATATAATTTTCTCAAGAAACAATAATCCTAAGAATGTTATTTTGAAAGAATAATATATACAAATAATTTTTATTATATGAAGGAATAAATATTGTCCTTTAGTATGATATTAAACAAAACTAAAATCAACTCGAATTTTAGCAGTAACAGATCTTTATAGTAATGGTAAATATAGTTTTTTTACCTCACTTTTCTTAACGTATTTGGAATATAACGCTGTGTCTTTTGTTAATCCAAAATCACAAATTTTGATAACTTTATCTTTGGCTAAAAGAACATTACGAGCTGCCAAATCTCGATGTATGAGCTGCGAGAACAATAAAATTCCAAGATGTTAGTCATAATTCAAACAGTAATTTAATTTAATTTTTTATCAGTATATTATACATAGAATGGTGTGTTATTCAAAAATATAAAATGGTGTGGAATATTTGAATGTTTATTGTTTTACTGAATTAATAAAATTCACTAAAACATCAAACATTCAAACATTTACCACTATTGAAATTTCAAACAATATAAGTTAAATAATTTTTGCATAGTTGTTTTGAACGTTGTCAATAAATAAAAAATATATAGATAAAAATAAAAATCGGGCATTTAATTTTACTTTTCTTGATGCCAGATATTCCATTCCCCTGGCTGTCTGGAATGCAAAACTCAGTAGATCACAAGTTGTCAGGTATCCGTTATCTGCTAAATTTTGTTCGGATTCGGAATTTTTAAATTTAACGGACTCTTTCATCTCAAAACCAACGTTGACATATAAACCTTTATTATTTTTATTATTGTCATCGTTCTTCGAATTATGATTGCCTCCAGCATCTAACAGTTCTTCGTTACTGTTGCTTTCTTGATTGCAAGAAGGAAAACTTGACATTCCGCTATTTAACGATAAAATAAATTAATTATATTATAGTTATTAGTTTACTTGGTAAGATCGCAGATTGGCTCGCTAGCGACGCGGCTGTTCGCGCTACCTAATGCTGTACTTAGAATGATGGCAGGCGCGACATGTTGAGTCTAGTGCGTTACTATCTTAGAAATGTAAATAAGTACATTACTGCATATAGATTATCTGCAAGGTTACCAATTAACCAAAAGTAAAAAGATAAGGTTAAAATATTATTAATAAATTCATTGACCTATCGTATTCCAATTCTGTTTCAGAAGAGATAATCCTTCCATAAAGAGCCATAGTATCATTCACATTCTTAGTAGAAATGGAGTCAGATAAAGTGCATATTGATGGATCTATCTCATCAGTTTCAGAATTCACTTGATTAATGAAACATTTTTGATTCCGAATCAGGTAATGACGAATATTTCCATAACAACAATATTCAACAATAACCAATAATTCTCCTATAAAATAAATTATAAAAGAATATTAATATAGGATTAACTGTGTAATTTTTTGCAGATATCACAACCGTTCATCGAAAATATGATAGTCATCTTAAAAAGGAAAAACAGATCTGAATGTGATAGTTGTATTGTACATGAAGGATCTCTGAAAACAAAAATCTTTACAGTGAACAATACAAATTCAATAAATTGTAAAGAGACTGTAAAGATTGTTTTTGTGTTAAAAACAGTCTTTGAAGTCTCTTTACAGTTTTTGAAAATATTATAAAACATACCATTGGGAACGTTTGTAGTTACTGCACCTAGAAGATTAACGATATTTTTATGCGAACCGATGTAAATCATAATTTTTAATTCTGCGAGTAGCGCTCTGAACTGAACGACATCAGCTTTCTCTACAAGTATTAAAATAGAGAACAGATTACTTTTATTGTTATGGCTTAAATGTTCATTATTTAACCTTATTCATTAATCATATATAAATATATATAAAAGAAAAAAATATCTTCGATAATGTATTATGAAATAATTTTTCTCAAAATCACATCAAATAACATATGCCAAATTAAGAAAACTATATCATACACATCAATTTAATTAAAAAATAATTTTAAATTTTCAAAATTAAAAGTGTTAAAATTATACAAAACATTGTATAGTAATAAAATTATTAAATTAATAATTAATAAAGAGAAATTAATTACCTTTTAGCATTTTGACAGCTACTGTGGTGAAATATTTTCCTTTTTCAATACCAATTGCATCAGCTTTCACTACTTTTCCGTACGCTCCTTTCCCCAAAATTTCCCCTATACCAATTTTGGAAAAATGTATTATTCGGATGAAACAGAATATTCAAGTCAGAAACTCTTATGAATTAATACCAAATTTTAGTCGATCTTTAGGGAATTCCCACCTAGGATCATAAGGCAGGAGAAACTCTTATGAATATAATATACTGAATTAATACCAAATTTTAGTCGATCTTTAGGGAATTCCCACCTAGGATCATAAGGCAGAACTTCAGTTTGTTCTTGTAAACGTAAACGTGGATTATATGCAGAAGGTTTATCACGAAGCGATAATACTTCAGTAAATATATCCATCCATTGTTCGTCCTAAAACAAATATTCACAATAATATAGAATATTTTTTTTTTATGAAAATTATAAAATTATCTATATAAAAATTGTTCCATTTTCAATCGCATTTTTAAGTAACTGTACTTAATTTAATATTAAATTAATATATAAAATTAAATACTGACTAAAGTCTATTTTTTTAGTCAGAAAACTAAGAATTAATAGCAGAAATGACATACCCTTCTTCTAAGTAGTATCCTTTTCATTATCAATGCTCCAATAGCGATAGCTACAATAAGTACCGAAAGAGAGCTTATAACTGCAATTTTTATTACATCATTTTCTATAACTGAAATAGGAAATATAATTAAATTAATTATTAATCTAGAATATGTGAATTTTTTAATTAAAATATTATATAATTATCTCAATTTTGTCAAACTGAAACTCTTGAATGTCCTGAAAGTGTGTACTGTAATAACAGTTTATATAGCCTATATTTATCTGCAGTCAAGTTGTTAATAGAGTAAATCTTGAAATTCTGTAATAAGTAATTAGTAGCACTTTTATCTTTTTACAGGAGATAATTAAGAACGAAATTATCCCCAGCAATACATGATACCAAAGTAATCAAATAATTACATTTTTATTGAATATTTCGAGGTAATTTTTTAAATCTAATAAAAATACTTGAGTTTGAAAGATTGAAGATACTTTTTTTGTGTCACTTGTATAAAATAGTGAAATATTTCTAAGGAAAGAAAAAACTGTTAAATTATTATTGAAAACTGCGTAAAATCATAATTGATGATAATTAGTTCATTTTGAAGTTAATGTGGAATTCCGAGCGGAATGGAAATGCGGAATCAACAGGTCATACGACCTACAATGCGGTCCAGGTTTTACGCGTGAAAAAGAATGACTGTCTGAGGCGTCTCAGCGAGAAGTGGAGAACCACATTGAATGTAAATTCAACAGCTTCTTTTATTCATTAAAATTATATGTGAGAGAGATACGGAATTTACAAATATCTTTCCCGACAAATACGGAGAGGAATACCTGCAGTTGTTGTAATTCCTTAAAGTCGGAGTAGATGACACTATATCCTTTAGTCTCTATAGCAGGGGTGGGCAATTATTTTCTGCCGAGGGCCGGATTAACAGTTTTCAGGATGAAGCGGGCCGTATAAAAATTGAAATGTACCTAAGGCCGAATTTAACCTTATGACGCCATTATGTAATTATGTAATGAAATTATTGATGATAACATTAGCTAATCTATTAATAATTAATAAAACTACTTTGACATAAAATGACTACACAAATTCAAGCAAGATTTATTTTTGCACAAAGAATATTCCTCTCACCATCACACGGGACAAGAATAATAGTTGCGCCAATTTATCTGCACACTTTCTTGTCAATCTAGCTATCGTGTGTAGCCACTTTTGTGATATTTACACAAAGAATATATTCGTGTATCAATATTATTTTTTAAATATACTTTTCTTGTATTATTTTTTTAGTTTTTGTTTGTATGCAAAGAGTTCAAAAGCATCCGTAGAAACTATTTTTTTCATTAGAAACATTAGAAAATAATTTGTCCTACGAATAAATTCTGATAATTTTCTTTAAAAACATAAGTATTTTATCAAACTGATTGATTGCTAACAACCTATTACATCAGAATGTTACAAAATATTAGGTACCTACGTAATTAAATTTTGTAAAAACAAATTTACAACTTACCAATAATGTGAATGATGAAATTTACTATGTTCATGGTTAATTATATCATCAAAATTTGGAGTAACTCGGTAGTTTGCATGTACACTAGCAAGAGTAACCATTATTTTACACTACAGAATATCCATTATTTTATTTTTACTTTTCGACTAGAATTTTACAAATTTGGCATTGAAACTGTAATATATTCTAGTTTATGCGGCGGGCCGTATAAGATGCCTTCGCAGGCGGCCTTTTGCCCACCTCTGCTCTATAGAATTGATAGTCTTTAGTCCAGGTGATTATAGGCACAATACAGCACAGATGGGCGAATTTGACGGAAAAGGATCCTAAAACTTCCTTGGAAATCTTGTATAATCAATGACGATTCAGATTTCTCGAACGACAATCCAAACAGGAGAGGATGCACAACAGATCAGCCACCCTAATGGGCCTAAGTCACCCCAGTTTACGGTATTCAAACACTTTACGACAGGGGTGGGCAAATGGCGGCCCGCGGGCCGGATCCGGCCCGCGAAGACCTCTTATACGCTTGTGAAAAGTCAACCTCTTTTCAAAAATCTTAGAGGCTTTGGTTCAAAAATCTTGGAGGCTTTGGCCATTAGGGTGGCTTTGGCCAAATTTTGAAACGTGTTTCTGTTTTAAATTTATCACCAATTTTTAAAGATGTCATAAAAAACATTTGTTTATTTATATTTTTATTGTTTTTTGTTACATCTTTAAAAATTGGTGATAAATTTAAAACAGAAACACGTTTCCAAAATTGGGCCAAAGCCACCCTAATGGGCCTAAGTCACCCCAGTTACGGTATTCAAACCCTTTACGATCTATTGAAATGGTTTCATTCAATAAAATATCGTTAGTAATAGGTTTATCTATTTTATTCAGAAGGATAATGATCTTTGTTTTGCAATAGTCTATGCTGTAAAAAGTAAAATATATTTAGAACTATTTTGTTATTTTGTTTCTCACCGAAAATTTTTTGAAAAAAAACAAAAGAATTATTTTGTATTTTTTAATTTCCAATACAAGAATTTTTGATATGTATGACTGTGTATCCGGCCCGCGGCAGAAAATAATTGCCCACCACTGCTTTACGATCTATTGAAATGGTTACCTTCAATAAAATATCGTTAGTAATAGGTTTTATCTATTTTATTCAGAAGGATAATGATCTTTGTTTTGCAATAGTCTATGCTGTAAAAAGTAAAATATATTTAGAACTATTTTGTTATTTTGTTTCTCACCGAAAATTTTTTGAAAAAAAACAAAAGAATTATTTTGTATTTTTTAATTTCCAATACAAGAATTTTTGATATGTATTCAATTCAAATGTGGCCCAAAACGATTTAGCAATTTACAATAACTTGATCTGAATTAAACAATTATATTTACATTTAGTCTCTAAATTTAATTAACTAGTTAAACGCTTGTATTTTTATTTAAATGGAATACAGTATTTTCCATTAAGATTTCCTTTAATATATACAGGGTGAAGTGTACTGATAGGGGACTTTGAAACAAGTAGAAAATGTCTAATGAACATATGTTCTAAATGGCGCAGTTTTTGAGTTATAACCCTTTAAAGCTAGCCAATCACCATCGATTACACAAAGCGTCACGCTGCCGAGACGCGTCGTATTATATTGCTCGACTTCTTATTAACCGGGTAGTCAGTAGGAGAGCGACGCGTGTTGGCAACGCGACGCATCGTGACGCTTTGTGTACTAGACGGTGATTGGCTAGATTTAAAGGGTTATAACTCGATGACGAGGCCATTTAGACCATATGTTCACTCGACATTTTCTACTTGTTTCGAGGTCCCCTATCAGTACACAAAAATTTACGACAAAGTTTTTCTTCACCCTGTATATATATCTTTTATCAGAATTTTTTTTACTTATAAAGTTCTCATGAAAACAGTGATTTTATTCAATCCTGTAAATGCCCTTCTGAGGTAGTCAAACTATTAACGATGAACTAATAATTTATCTATAAATTATTATTATTTCATCGTTACTTTAAACGTTATCTCTTGCTCAAATATCAATATTACAGGATGATATAACTCATTATTAATACATACAAGATAATAGTAATTGCATATTCAATAAAAGAAAACAATATCACATACCTTTCAGTTTCAAGATTACACTTGCTGAAACAAAGCCTCCTATGTTTTCTGCTCTGCAACTATATTCTCCAGAATGCTTCTCAAAAAACTGATTTATAGTGATATTTTTTAAATCATCATTAAATAATATTTCTTCGGATTCACTAAGTTTTTCATTATCTTTAAACCATGTAATATTTGGTGTTGGAAGACCTGTTACATTGCACATTAATTCGACGGTGTCATTGGGAGAAAATTCTAATACTCCATCCATATTTGTATAGATAATGTATGGTTTTTTGATGGCTGAAATTGAAGTTAATAAAAATTTTTAATAAATGTTATTATTATTAAATTTGTATAGAGATAATGCTTACAGTATTAAAGGATATATTTTAATTTTTATCAATAGCTTTTAAAGGGATTAAATCTGTAACAATATATTATTAAAATGCAACTTTATATTAATAGAATCTTTTATATCAGAAAGAAAAATATTATTTTTTAATATTAATACAGTAAATATTAAAATTTATTTTATTTAAAAATTTGAAAAATAAGAAATTACTGTATGCACTCACGGCTTTTGAAAACAGTTACGTTTTAGTAAATATGTATAATCCATAATTGCAAAAAAAAACTATTTTCTAGTCTGATTATAAAATTGAAAGTATTTGTGAAAAAATTCTTTATTCACCCCTTATATTACTTAAATTTGTGTTTAATATTATCCAAAATAACAACTGAAACGTTTTTATGTTCTATTTTCTAGTCTGATTATAAAATTGAAAATATTTGTGAAAAAATTCTTTATTCACCCTTTATATTACTTAAATTTGTGTTTAATATTATCCAAAATAACAACTGAAACGTTTTTATGTTTTCATGATTTATTTTCATTTAATCTATTTAAATTATTTCGTTACTTCTGCTATTATTTAACAGATAGATGAAGGTGAGAAATACTTATTGGAATCATTCTGATTTCGTTATCATGAATTCTATAATTATTTTATTTTTAGAAATATTACAGTATCTTGATATGTTAATACTTTATGACTAGCTATTATACTTACCTCTGGCTTCTAGTCTAAGCTGTTTTCTCATATTCTTATTAGGGAAAATCTTTGAAGAGACCATACATTTATATATTCCGCTATTAATCACACTGATATTTTTAAAATTCAAATGTTGTTCTATGATGTGATCTGTACTTTTATTCAATAATTTGATGCCTATAAAAATAAATATTAAATAAAACAATACAGTAACAAATAATTAAGAAAGTTAAAGAAAAAAAGGAACTTCTATAGAATAAATTAGGACTGACATATAGGCAAAGGAGCAAGACTGACAAATCGACAAACATTAATCAAGTAATGCATTTATAAGATATGCCAAAATCCTGATTATCCCGTTCCCATATGTAAGATGCATGCTAAATCAATGGATTGAAAATGCTAAAATGGAACATTCATATAAATTTTTTCTTGTCGATAATATTTAATGAACAGCAAAATATCCTCTCCGTCTAATAAAAAATGTATCAGCATAAAATATAAATATTATCATTAATTATATCCATTTTCATTTTGTTTTCCGTATTATTTAAAAATATAATTATTCAACATTGACTCAATTTAAAAGTAGCAGATAATTGAAATTTTAAAATATAATTAAAATTCTTTAAAATTATATCATCATACAAGTGAGAGAAATAATTTCAAAGATATTTCGATTTTAATATTTTAGACAGCTGTAATTTTTGTGTAGAATTAGTTGGTATCTTGTATCAAATATCTTATAAATTAGTAAGTACAATATACAAGGTGAAGAAACACTTTGTCGTAAAATTTTATGTACTGATAGGAGACCTCGAAACAAACTTATGGTCTAAATGGCACCATTTTCGAGTTATAACACTTTAAACCTAGCCAATCACCGTCGAGTACTCAAAGTATCAGGACGCGTTTCTCGCCTTCATATAACCCGGTAGTAAATAGGAGTGCGATACAATGCGACGCATCTTGGCAACGCGACTCATCGTGACGCTTTGTGTACTCGATGGAGATTGGCTAGCTTTCTTGCAAAAATTATGAACATCACATATCAGCAAATTTTTCATGAAAATGCTGATATATAATGCTTTAACTTTTTATTGGTGGGATTTGCATAATTTATGAAAATAAATATAAAAATTGTCTCACCAAAAATATTATCATGAGTAATTTTAATTTCATTTTCATTATCTTCTCCTCTCCATTTCCACACTATTTCTGTATAATGCATTTTACATGCACTGCAGATTATATTCACTTCATCTTGTTCAATTGGATTTTCATCCGTCGCATACAGTACTATATCTGATGCCACATCTAAATTTTCCAGGAAAATATCAGCATTAGAAAATTAAATATTCATATTTATTCATAGTAAAAGTTAAAATTATTGTTACTGTTCTACATCTAAATTTTCCATTAGAAAATTAAATATTCATATTTATTCATAGTAAAAGTTAAAATTATTGTTACTGTTTGTATTAATTAATAAAGATATCAAAAGTCACGAAATAAAAACATATTAAATATAATTACCATGTAAATAAATTGATTTTGGTTAAATTCCTCTTACAGGATTTCTCAGAATGAAAATGGAGTAATGAAGTTTCTGTGACAATTTGCACTCTTTTATTGTTCTAAGGAGTGAAAAATTGTCACAGAAACTTCATTATTTAATTTTCATTCTGAGAAATCATGTAAAAGGAATTATATCAAAATCAGGGTGATTATATTTAACATGTTTCTATTTCGTGATTTTTGATATCTTCATTAATTATAAATCATTTTTCACTGATTTTTAATTAATGAAGTTATGAAATTTGTTAAATTTATTCAGGTATATATGCTTCAATGTTTGATAAAAGAATACAAATAATTTATTAAATAATTATTAAAAAAGCAAATATTTAATGGCATTTTTAAAGAAATATATTGAAGCTTACCAAGTTCTCTTATAAATGTGTCTACTTCATAGTCTTTGTCATTGTTGACTTTACAGGTATAACTTCCATTATTCAAAGACACATCATCGTTTATAATGAACCCTCGAGTTTTATCAAAGATAATATCTCTGTTTGCAGGTATCTGTTCAGAACCTTTCCATAATTCCAAATGTAACTGAGATTGAGTTGGGAGACAAGGTATAACTTTACTTATACAATGATATACGGGAGGTAGAGTTTTTGGAATTGTTATTTTATCGGTATCTAAAAGCACAATAAAATTAAGAAAAATTTATAAAAACATACTATACATTTGTATGCCATTTTATAATAAAAGTTTATGTTTTTCTATTATACAGCAATGCATAAGAACTTTACAATCCTGTACTTTTAATAAATGCTTTTATTTATTAAAATATGCAAACATTTTAAATGAACTTTATAATTTATATCTTCAGTGTAATTTGTGTTCTACATTAGTTCAAATTTCAGGAAACATATCTTCAGAAATTGCATTTAAGTAACGTAAAGATAAAAATAATGACTTATAAAAGGATGAATTATTCAATGCAATATTTAAAGCATATAATTTATCAGAATTATAATTATTTTGATTCGTATATTATTTAAAATAGTCTCTAAGAATGACTTTAATTTCTGTATAATAAAGTGAAAATTATGTAACTGAAACAAGATAATATTTAAATTATATATGAACTGCTGCTCATAAAATTCAACAATTTGGAATAACAATAAAATTTTAAAATATTACCTTTAATTATAATATAAAAGATAGTATAATATAGGTGTTCTCATATATGTTCACCAGATGATTTTAATGCATTCACTAAAGAAAATATGTTTGTATGTGCATGGGAAACAGAATTTAAGAAAATTTTGTGAATATAATTATGCTAAATTTCTATTTAATGTTTTTATTGAATTATCCCATATATTACAGTTGGAATTTTGGCGCCAGAAGAAAAAAAAAATTGCGCCTCTAGTAGCAAACGAATATTCCTTTCGTGATCTTTTCTGCACTCTTTAATAATTTTTATTTGTTACATCCTCCCAGTTCTGTTATTTATTAATAGGTTCTGTTTTTATTCTGTAGTTAAAGTAATTACACTTTATCAATCAAAATCAATATATCTTATTTAGTTAACTTTAAAAATGATCTATAGATATTTTTCGAATAAAAATTGAATGATTGAATAAAAAGTTTTGTATTTCCATTCACTAAAAAAATAATTACTTTAGCACATTATTGTTATAAGTTAGTTTATTCGTGTTACTGAATTTGGCAAGTTGTACGAGGGATGATCAAAAAGTAAGGTTACAAAGCCTGCAGTGAAACATGTACATTTTATTTCATACAACCAATACAACCAGCTGATAGTATATACATTATGTTATTTTTCGACATAGTCTCCATATCGGTTTAGGCACTTGTCGTTGGTGGGATGAGTTTGAGTATTCTCTCCTAGTAAAAATCCTGTCTTTGCGTGTTCAGCTACGTTGTCGCGAAGTGTTTCACCTCTTCGTCTAAAGCGAATCGTCGGTCTCCTAGGTGCTCTTTCAAATGAGGAAAGAGGTGAAATTCGTTTGGAGCGAGGTCCGGACTGTAGGGTAGGTGTTCGATGATGTCCCAGGGAAACTGCTTCAAGAGCGTGGTGGTCTTCTGGGCTGTATGAGGTCGCGCGTTGTCGTGAAGGAAGATGACGCCCTCGGTGAGAAGTCCTAGCCGTTTTCTCCTGATTGCTTCACGCAATCGTGTCAAGGTCTCGCAGTATTGGTCAGTAGTCACTGTGTGCCCTCCTTCCAAAAAGTCCACAAGTATGACACTCGCGCTGTCCCAGAACACTGTGGCCATCACCTTTCCGGCAGATGGCGTCACCTTAAACGTCTTTGTCTTTGGAAAGGTGAAACACTTCACGACAACGTGGCTGAACATGCAAAGACAGGATTTTTACCAGGAAGAATATTCAAACTTATCCCACGAAGCGCAAGTGCCTAACCGATATGGAGACTATGTCGAAAAATAACCTAATGTATGTACTATCAGTCGGCTGTATTGTTGTATGAAATAAAATGTACACGTTTCACTGCAGGCTTTGTAACCTTACATTTTAATCACCCCTCGTACATCATGATTGTCAATTCAGTATCCATCATGAACTAGGAAATTCGACCGGAAACTAAAGGATTCTAATTATTCATAACATCGAACAAATAATTAGAGAAATACCTTAAACTCACCTTTAACGAAAACGTAACTCCATGCTTTATTTTGCGGTGATTCGCAGTCTCTTTTAGCATAACAACAAATATAATATCCAATATTTTTAAGTTCAATTGAATCTATCTCAAAACTAATCACATTTTTGCCGTCATCTCTAAAATACTGTCGTGTCGAAACCTGAAAAGAGACAATTACAGGAATCTCTTGATTACTGCGGGTTTGAATAATCCGGTTTTGATTAGTGCGCAAAAAAGTTAGAGACTATCCCTTAATATATGCGGTGCCAAATTTGACTAGTGCCCTTCAACAAGTGCGATTTTTTTTTTTTTTTTTTTAACTCTTGTCTAAGAGAAGAAAACAAGCGAGAAATGTTAGATTTCTTTTTATCTGACTTGATTACTTTAGTTGTTCACTACCAAAAGAGCTTTAATCTCGGGGATTGAAGTCTATATATTTAGAGCATTGCAATAAATTTATTTATTTTTTTAATTATGTTAATATTACGACTTTCGTCATCAAATTGTTATATTTTAAATTCGTTCGTAATTTTATTTATTAATAAATTTAGCGTGAATAGCAATTACATAATAAAAGCCATTACAATATTATATATCCAGCCTTGCTTTCAATTCCTCTCCAGTACTTGATGTATACAGACGTACAATTATTTTTTCAAAATTTATGCAATTTTGTTAAACATAATTTTTTTTGTGAAAAATAAATTTTAATTCTCTTACTATAAATTTTTAAATATCTCTACATATTCCTCAATGATTTAAAGTACCGGTACATGTAATGCAATATAGATTCTTTTTGAGAGAGAAAAAAATACATATTTATAATTTTAATATTTTCCAGGATTAATTATATTCATTCCCATTTGTTTTTTAGTTTGATTAATGCGGTTTCGATATATGCGGTGTATTGCGTGAATTTATTAACCGCACTAATCAAGAAACTCCTGTACATATTAATTTAAAAAGAATTTCATATATAACAAAGTGAATTATATATTCTTTTTTATTCACATTCACTACGATTGTATAAAGTGTTTCCGTCAAGCCCGACCAAACTAAATAAAATTGTTCAGAAAGTCATTTTATGCAAAATAACACTTATTGACAGCAATCCGTTTTTCCTTTATTATAGAATAGGCTGAATAACCGTGCAGAAAGCAATCATTTTCCATCTTGGTGGTATATGTTCAAATCTAAAATTCAGACAACCAGTTTTTCAGGAGGATACGGGCTTAATCTTTGAATCCCATCATTCAACATTCATAATGACCCCATCATGGATGTTGGTCGGTTTCTGAAGGGCTGTAAAAGTGGTTGCCCTCAAATATGTTCCATGTGTGATTCTGCAACGTAATTCAAACCAATCTAACCTTTTGTTATTTATAAAAATAACTTTAATTAAAAAAAAAATTATATTTCTACCTGAGAGAGAGGCCATATCCATTTTAATTTTTCTTCGCCTTCACACTCGATTTTAAAAGCAGAACCTGCATCAATATCGATTTGAGAACCATTACTTATTTTTGGAGGCGGAATTTTATTTTCGATTTCTCCTGAAATGAAATAAAGATTGGTTTTTGTATTTCAAACATTTTAAATAATATCCTATTATTAATCTGCCAAATCACACGTGGAAGATGTCATGAATATGACCACTTCAGAATTGATTATTGGTAGCCAATTATTGATTCAAATTTTGATTTTTGTTAACGTATATTCGAAATGCATTAGGACGCCGATTATCCGAACCAATGCCGCTCAAAAATTTCATTATCTTCTTTTAATGCAGTGATTATTATACTGGAGCTATACCGTCGGCCGGATCGTCGCGTGATAAAGATGTAGCTTATCATCCTAGAATATACGGGTTCAAATCCCGGTCTCAGACCTCCAGTTTTTCAGGAGGAGTCCGGGCCAGCCTGTTGAACCCCATTCTTCAACCATCCGGTTGATCTCATCATGGGTTTTGGCCAGCCTGTGATTGGCCCTACAAGTGGCCGCCGCCAAGAATACCCTATGAGGATATGGCGGCTTAACTTAGCTAACCTAACCTAGAATTATACTCCTCTAACTTACTGTATTTGTTTCCGATTATTTATTCGAAGAGCAGATTCGATTCCGGATCCTACAATTGCAATCTTTTAGGAAGTTACAGGCCTGGACCAAATCCTATCATGGGTATAGACTAGCCAATACCTATTATTCCGTCATATTCGGTGCCATATTCTAAGTTTTTTTGGTAACAGATATCGTCACTTTCCACTCAAGTACAGTACTAAGTGGGCAGGAGAAAGACGCCCTTCCATAGACTGCCCAACCCTGCAGAGAGATAAACAGGATTGTGGAGGCGACCCTGACCCTATAATAAATATATGCAAGGAATAACTTCAGTAAGATTCAAGAATCGAAACTGGTCATACCCGAATGGTTTTCACCTGATAAGCTTGATGATTTTTATGATATTTTAAAATTATGTTTTCATTCATAATCTTTAAAAAGTATGTTAACTTTTATCATCTAAAACATTTATGTTAACTGTATTATGAAACGGTTTATTTTTACAGTAATTTATTGTAAAAAATATATACATACTTCATTTTTATATGAAATTATGTTTATTAATAATAAATTATATAACTACTGTAAACTATATTCTGTAAATTATTATAAAAAATTTTAAAAATATAAAATTAAAAAACGTATATATATTCTATATAAATTGAGAATAAGTAAAATATTTACGTTTTATGATATCCATAGTCAAATTTCTTTCAAAAGTTCCTGCTTGATTTTCTGCTTTACAGCTATATATTCCAGAATCATTATATTTCAAATTTAAATCGAACCGATGTTTATAGTAGCCTCTTCTATAAATTGGAAGTATATTCAATGTTTTTAGATCAAGAACATGACCATCTTTATACCAAGTAACTATAGGATCTGGAAAGCCCTTTGCTTCACAATAAAATCCAAATCGAATTCCTGGCGATTTAATGATTCTTTTTCCATTCAAATTAGTATAAATTATTTTGATAATTGGTGTTTCTATATCTAAAAAATCAATAAATTATTTTTACTGTCATAGAAGCTTAAAATATCAGAAAATTTAATTTTGTTTCGGGAATGTGAACAGGAATCAATTATCTTCAAATCTTCTGAATTATAGTTAGTTAAACAGTTAAGTTATATGTGAATTAGGTGAATGGAACATCAGAAAATTTAATTTTGTTTCGGGAATGTGAACAGGAATAAATCTTCTGAATTATAGTTAGTTAAACAGTTAAGTTATATGTGAATTAGGTGAATGGAATTATAAGGAAGAGGAGGAAAACAAAGAGATAGACGGTTGTAATCATGAATTTAGCCTTGGAAAATGGAAAGGAAGTGAGAAGATGAAAGAAGAGTAAGAGAAAAGATAAAAAAAATCCTGTCAAAAGGAGTGTGATAGGTTATAAATAATCATTAACAAAAATTTTAACAAAAATAGGTGATTTTAGTTAACAAAATAGATAATAATTGATTAAATAAAATAAAATAATCAAACAGTAACAATTGATTAAATAAAATAAAATAATCAAACAGTAACAATTGATTAAATAAATAAGAAATTATTAAAATAAAAATTGATAAAATAAATTAATAGAAATTTAAACAATAAAAAGATAATTAATATTAAAAAAATAGGATAACAATAAACATAATATGAATAGACAGAATTGAACAATTTACAACAAATAAATAATTTTTTTTTAGCTTATAAAAATTTTTTTTATAATCTTTATTATTGTTTTATAAAACATGCAGCATGTTACAATTTTCATGCGATATTTCAAATTTTTTAAATATAGAATGAATGACATATGCTGAATTTCATTCAACTTTATATATCAGCAAAATAAACAAATATTTTACTGTTTTTGATATATTAAACAAATTAACAATTAAAATTCACAATTGGCACTCGTAATATCAGTAATATTTGAATAATTTTTATTGCTGATTTTAACTGTTTATAAAAATATTCCAAAATTTTGCAAAATATTTATAGTAATCAATTCAAGTAACATCATATTTTCAATTCGAAAAATCATATTTTCGCATTTGATATTTTTATTAGTAAGTCTTTGTTTATATTATGAATTTTTTTCAATGACAGAAACAAAAATAAAAAAGAGTTCTGACACACATTATGATGCGACTTTTCAAGATCACTGATATTTTTTATGTTTGTAATATGAAATTATATATTGCATATTAATATAAATTATAAATAACCATATAGATTATCAAATGAAAAAAATGCAGAATATTTTTAGGAATTCTTGCATCAATACACTAGTATAGAATGCATAACAGTAAGAATAACTTAATGAAAATATAATTGTGTTATAAATTAACTAATTAAAAATTTAATAATTGAAAATAAAGTTATATAAATTTTTGAATTGACTATAATTAACTAAATAATAAGTACCTTTAACTCTTAAATAAATACTTTTTCTTTCATTTGACATATTTTCATTTCTTGCTTTCCCAATGCATGTATAAACTCCACTGTTGTTTAAAGTGATGAAATCGAATTTTAAAGTAACTCTTTTAGTATGACTGATGCTTGTATCATTTATCATCCTGATACCTAAAAGATAATAATGTTTCAATAAATAATGATTCGATACTTACATTTTATTTGTAATAATTTCAATAGCAAAGCACCTCTTTTATCATCATGTAAAATATAATATTCATTTCTTTCTCCTAATTTTCGCCATATCCATTTAACTTGTTTATAGTGATAGCTACAGCCCGAACACGTTAACTGGAATTCATCCCCTTTTGTTGGACTATCAGTTGTTGCAACTATCTTCAAATCATTACTCACATCTGTAATATTTTCAAAATAAATTATATATTGTATAAGAATTTCAATTACTAAATTCAGCTACAAGTAAAACAAAACACAGCTTTAACAAGAAATTCTACTTTCTAAATTTTCTTATATTTAAATATGATTATCAGATTATCTTCTTAGTATTTATATACTTGCAGTGTGTACGATATGCATAATTGAGATGCTTCCTTCTACATCCATTCTGTATTCTGTAAAATAATAACTCAAAAAATAATATCCTGATTAATTTTAAATGTGCAATAAAAAGGTCGTTAAAGCAGCAAATTATCCGTATTTTATTATAATACAGAAAATATTAACTAATTTGAATACATGAATAATAATGGGGTCTTCTTTTGTATGATAACCTTGGTGGCTAAATTTTGATTGCCTCTTTCCACTCAAATAGATACCAAGGGAGCCGTTCTGCGCCAAAATTTAAATGCAAAATGTAGAAAAAGCAAAGAAAATGGCATTAAAGAAAATTAAATGGCAGCAACCAAAATTTTTTGAAAATTTTGGTGGCTGCCATTAAGTGTGTTGGTGAATATAAATGGGGTCTGTTGATGTGAAATGGAAGCTGAAATTTTATTATTAAGTATTCTAGAGTTTTATACTCATTACAGTATTTTCAACCAAATTTAGTAGTTGTATTCAGTTATTGATTACATTCTTACTATTTGACTGACATCATCAATTATTAAATGAAATAATTGTTGAAGTCAGTTAAATATAATTTGCCTTTATTAATTAATATTTCTGAACAATCTATATAAATTTATACTTACTTAAATGTAAAATCCGAGCTTTTATCTCCTGATATTTGTTCTTATATTCAGTTTTGCAGGTGAACGTTTCATTAGTATATTGAGTAGGATAATCTAGAATGAAACCTCTAGTAGGATCAAATGTAATTCCATCACCAGTTGGAACATACTCAGAATTATTCCATATAGTTACATTCATGGTAGAAGCAGTGGAAATACATGGAATGATATCTCTTATGCAAGGATAGACAGGCTGAAGATTATCAACAGGATAAAATAAATTGTTAGGATCTGAAATTAATATTAGAAAATGTTTATATTATTTTAATATACAAGCTTGAACAAAAAATGCTACTTACCATTAACAAATAAGTATGTAGAGAATTCTTTAAAATTATCTAAATCACAATTCTTTTCGCTATTGCAACAGATATAGTGTCCTGTATCCTTCATTTCAACTTTTTTGATATTAATCAAAACAGTAGTATTGTTGGTTTGGCTGGAGGAAGGGATTCTTTTAAAAAATAATCTGCTTTGTGTATGGGAATTTATTTCTTTCTAAAATATTAAACAAAAATTATCAATGAATCAAAACAATTACTATCTAAACCATAAAAATATAAGAAAAATGAAGTTATTGCAGTTATAAAATGAGTAATTCTATCTACGTGAATATGTATTACTGTATAAGCATATGGAAGAAGGAAGCATATCTCTCCTGCAAGAAATGTGCTTAAATAGAAATGTAAAGAAGGTAATTTACACATAAGTCAGGAATAGTTGAATAAGTTGTGAAGATCTACTAAAATATTAATAGGGAATATGCGATTCTTTCCTGAAAGAAAATGTTCAATCACGAGTTCTACTCATTCTTATTTATTGCATGTATACGAGGTCATTAATAAAGAATACGAAACAGAGATAAAATAGCATAAAGAAATAGAGAGAGTGAAGGATCCATGTCAGACATCACAAGTGGTTATTGAGGGCACAATATATGAGTGGGAAAGCAAAAAATATAAAAATATATAAATGGCAATGATTGGACATATGGGAAAATACATGATTATTGATATGTAAACGCAATTTTTGAGCGAAATAAAAACAGACGATCATATTTAATCATGATGCATGATGATACAACTCCTAATTTAAGAATAATAATGAATCAAAATCGATTCATTATTATATAATAAGCGAATAGATTTCGATCATTTTTAGCGTAAACGATTCTCTAGCTTAATGGTTCCCAAACTGTGATGTATAAAAAATTTTCTTGGGTACGCGTTTTGGCTTGTCATAATACATGTCTATTGTATGGGGAATGCATAATAATATAATAGAGAGGATGCGCGATTACAAATGTTTTGAGATCGCTACTTTAGAAGGTCTCAATAAAATGTATGAATTTCATTCAAATCTAATAATATTTATGCAAGATATTTCCCAAATATATAAACATCTTTTCTCCTAATGATTCAATAATATTGAACTGATATAAATAATTTTCAATAGACTGTTTTCCTATGACTATTGGAGTCATAGGAAAAATTTAAAAATTTTTTTGATAAAAATTTTTTTGATAAAATAAAATGAGTCCAAAATTCATATTGGCAAACAGACACTGAAAATATTATATTATGCTCTATCAACAAAGATCCTGATTGGTAGGCTGAAGATTTGTAGATTAATCTATTTCAATTTGTCAAAGCTGCCTGATGACTCTATGGTCATATATGAATTTCAGACAGTAGAAAATTAATAAAATTCAGCAATCTTGATAGCTGATTAATCAAAACAATGATTAATCGACAGTCAAAATGATTGATTGCGATTAATCAGTAGTGAATCGATAAGGTCAACACGGATTATCTACTGATTAATCGTTGCATTGTTATTTTCATCTATCTAAATCCCGATAACTTTTTTCTTCATTAATTATTTACTTAGCACAGTACAGTATATCTGTAATTCTTTTGTATAATTGAATATTTCACTTCATAACTTACTTGTTAGACAATATGACAGTAATATCGGAACAGTATTTATACTATTTTAATATCTAATAAATAATAGTGAGATTTTGCAAACTCCACAGATGTTTGAGGATGATGGCTAACAATTATGCAACTATCTAAACATACACTGGATAGACTGCTCAATACTAGCAACAAGTGAAGCCACTGAAGTGATGGGGTTACGTGATATAATAGTGCATCTTGGGGTACTCTATACCCTTTTTTATTAATTATTTGGATCTGGTCATTATAATTACTAAAATGAATGGAATACGTCTGGCCATCAAAATAAATACGAATATAATGACGTTATAGCAAATTTTGGCAAAACATTTATTGTTATAATTAAAGTAACTAAATATCGGCCTAACAGATGATATGATAACAATCTTCAAATTTATTTGCCTTAAGTTTCCATAAATATATCTAAAGTTTCTTTTATAAGACGGAGGAAATATTGAATATTTTTAATTGAAATTGATAGATCAAAGAAAATATATCATAATACTTTAATCAATCCCACTGTAAATAATCATTAGGATCCTTACAGAAGATTTGTAAAAAATGAATAATTAAATTGAAAAGCTTTCAGAGATCACAATGTAAATTTATTTCGTTTTCAAAACGACTAACATTACAAAAAGCTTGAATCTGAGATTAAAACTAAACGATTTCGTGTAATCAATAATACAAAACGACAAATAAATGTTAGTATTTCCTTTTATATATTTTTTTAAATAACTGGAAAAGAATTTGTAATAAATAAAAGTTTTTTTTTGACAATAGAAGAATATTAAAACGTTTGTTCTAAACACTTTCAGTAATCAAGACCTGTTCTTTATATTTCCTTGCTCTTATCAATAATTTCATATGAAATATCAGAAAACAAGAAAATAAGCATGTATAAAACATTAATAGTAGTATCAATAATCCGTACTTTATGAAATAACTGAAAACATAAACGATAACCCAATTACGACAAAGCCCTGATAAGGATGTCTTACTAGAAATATTTTAATAGTTTCAAAAGAATTATCGCATGTACAATACTTACTTATTATGATTCTTCTTTTAGTTGAATGACTTGCTTAAACTTCTCTATTGTATATATTTTATTATTAATTATGTAAGCAAAAGCTAACTATTTATGCATAACTCTAGTAATAGAGTAGGGTAGAGCGGGGCTAGTTGAGCAGTGGGGCAAGTTGGGCAATGTCTTTTTCTGTTAAGATAGTTGACAAAAAGGCGATGAAGTATCTTGATTAATCATCTTCACTACCCTATAGTATATATCTTTACAGAAATATCTCTCTTATAATGAAAAATACAGAATGTTCAATTTGACAAAAATATCTTATATTGTTTTCATAATAAGTTTATCATAAATTTTATTAAGATAGTTGACAAAATAGGCGATGAAATATCTTGATTAATCATCTTCACTACCCTATAGTGTATTCTTTACTGAAATATCTCTCTTATAATGAAAAATACATAATGTTCAATTTGACAAAAATATCTTATATTGTTTTCATAATAAGTTTATCATAAATTTTATTTCACTTATATTCTGGCAGCTATACATTGTATTATAAATGCAATAAAATATAAGCCTTCATCATGTCTAAAAATCATTAAATCTTTCTTGGAGGGCAATGAATAGAAGCATTCTTGAACATTTTTGTCAAATTATAGAGTGGACGAGATGTCTTCTGTAGATTATCACTCGTGAGCCGTACATTTTAAGAAATACCTAAAGCCATCTTACCCCCATGATTTATCTTGGCCCATCCTATTCTTCATATTTATAATGTTGGATCAATACGAAAAAATGCCGAAATGTTAGAAGTCTTACAGAAATTAAAGAATATAGGCTTATATCTGTTTATTTATCTATTATCTGTTTATTTCGCTGTATTTTTTAGTTTTATGCTTAATTCGCTAGTTTAAGTACATTTTATCTATTATCTGTTTATTTTGCTGTGTTTTTTAGTTTTATGCTTAATTCGCTAGTTATCTATTATCTGTTTATTTTGCTGTATTTTTTAGTTTTATGCTTAATTCGCTAGTTTAGTAATGCTACAAATACATTTCAGAGATCTTTCTCACATTTATATATTTTGCAAAAACAGTGAATATTATGGCACATATTTCTAAAAGATAAGGAGTATAATTTTACCTCTTGTTTCAGCGAGACCCAATGAACATTATCGGATCCAAAACAACTCAACTCGAGAGATGAATCAATTGCAACATCTAATGTACTGCCAACACTTAACCGAGGAATTATTTGGTCATCTTCTTCTTTCTCTGCAAATAATACACAATATATTAATTTTTTTCTAAGTTTAGAGTATATTATTATTATGTTTTATATTATTTAAAAACTTAATTTTACTCATACTGTTAAAATTAAAAAATAATAGAAAATTAAATTTATGATTAGAAAAATTTAGGACAATTAAAATGTTAAATTAAATACTTAAATACTTTACCTGTCACGCAATATTTTACAAACAATAAACTAAATGCATGAGGATATGCTACGTTAGTTTTAATTAATCTGTCGAATCTTACTAGGGATATGTTTGGCAGTAACAACCTTGTTGATCAACACCTGTGATGAATCAAACGGTATGATGGTATATACAGAGCCATTTCAGATCCTATTTTGATTCACTTCAGAATATGATTAATATAAAATAAATTATGTGCATGAAATATTATTAAGTTACATTTTTTCTAACTTTTATTTCAGCGGTATAGATTTTTTTTATATATATATTAAAATAACAACAAATGTTGTTATTGCTTGTTTTGTTCAATAAAATTGCCTATTTTCTGAAGTGTATGACGGCATATAATATCGGATCATTATGTAGTAAAAGCCTTTATAAAATTTTCAGAAATATACTCAGACTATTTTTAAAATTTTAGTTTGAAGTCATATCTCACACTTTTGCTATAAAATGCAGTTATTTGCTGCTCTCTTGTTATATAAATACAACAAGAGTTAACAAATATAAGTATAAATATCATAGTTACACTTGATAACAAAGAAAATAAAAATTAAATCATGCCATTCAATAATAACGTTTATTAAACTTAAAATTTAAGAACCTACCGTGCATTAAGTAAAATGATGTTTCTTGTATTTCATTATCATATTTAGCCTTACAAGAAAATAAACCCGAGAAAAAGTCTGTTACATTTTTAATGATGAATCCTTTAGTCGGATCATAATCTATATCGTTATCAATTTGAACGTACGTGCTACTTCTATACAATGATACATTCATATGAGAAAAAGTTACGCGACACGGTATTTTGCCTTCATTAGCATAAATGTAATGTTCCGAAGGAAGAAATATAGTTTTAGGATCTGAAATAATAAAGATATTTAAACAGTTATATATTGAACAAACTGTTAATGGTTATCTCTAAATATATAGAATAATATAAATTGTACTTACCATTTATGAATACATAAGCAGAAACTTTCTCGCTTTGAAGATAGCAGTAATTTTCTGGACAACAAGTATATGTTCCTGTATCATCAAACTGAACATTTTCTAGTTCTAAAAAGGATTCGTAAATATTTTCGGTTTTATTGTACACATTATATACATTTCTTCTCTAGAAAATAAACACAAATATTTAATACTTTCTTTTATATCACAAAATCAAATATATATACAGGTAGGCCTCGATTAGTGCGAATAATGGGTTCCACGAATTTCTCGCACTATTCGAAGTATTAACTATATGTAAAATATGGTAATTGGTTCTTGCTTTGTGAGATTCCGTCCATTAGCCAACCTCACGCAATAACCACAATACTAACTGTTTAAGAAATATCTATTTTCAAATTTTTAAACCATTGTTCATCATCTAAATTAATAACTTACCAAGAATTGCGTCTTATATCATCATCAAACCCTAACTGTTTAAGAAATATCTATTTTCATATTTTAAATCATTGTTCATCATCTAAATTAATAACTTACCAAGAATTGCGTCTTATATCATCATCAAACCAACCGCCAAATTCTGTACTGTACTGTATGTATACGATAAAAAAGCTGAATAATAGTAATATTAAATAGCTAACGGCAAAAAAGCCCATCTTTCTGGTGATTCATCCCTTCAAAGCCAAGTGACTGTTCTTGGACTGCTCCTCGTCCGTTTACTAACCGAAAATTAACAGTAATTTGTTAATTGACATCATAAAATCGAAAATTAAGGGTAATTTGTTAATTGACATCATAAAAGGAGGCGGAGCAATAGTGTGACCGTTCTTGGACTGCTCCTCGTCCGGTTTTACTAACCGAAGTGTGACCGTTCTTGGACTGCTCCTCGTCCGGTTTTATTAACCGAAAGTTTCACCCCTTCAAAGCAAAGTGACTGTTCTTGGACTGCTCCTCGTCCGGTTTTACTAACCAAAAACTTGTGACCGTTCTTGGACTGCTCCTCGTTCGGTTTTACTAACCGAAAATTGACTGTTCTTGGACTGCTCCTCGTCCGGTTTTACTAATCGAAAATTGGTTAATTTGTTAATTGACATCATAAAAGGGGACGGACCTTTATTAGTAAGATAATTTGTTAATTGACATCATAAAAGGAGGCGGAGCTTTGTTAGTAAGATGGTCTATGCTTACAACTCGCATTAATTGAATATTTGCTCTCACTAACTGATCGTAAAAGGAGGCGGAGCTTTGTTAGTAAGACTGGTCTATGCTTACAACTTGCTTTAATCGAATATTTGCTCGGACTAAGTGAAAAACGGTATCATTTTAAATTAATCGAATATTTGCTCGCACTAACTGAAAAATGGTATCAATTTTAAAAGAGGCGAAGCTTTGTTAGTAAGACTGGTCTATGCTTACAACTCGCATTTGACATCATTAAAGGGGACGGACCTTTGTTAGTAAGACTGGTCTATGCTTACAACTCACATTAATGAAAATTTGCTCGCACTAACTGAAAAACGGTATCATTTTTATAAGTCGCCGAGCTTTGTTAGTAAGACTGGTCTATGCTTACAACTCGCATTAATCGACAGCTTTGTTAGTAAGACTGGTCTATGCTTACAACTCGCATTAATCGAATAAATGGACCTTTGTTAGTAAAACTGGTCTATGCTTACAACTCGCATTAAGACCGAAAATTAACATTAATTTGTTAATTGACATCATAAAAGGGGATGGACTAAACGAAAATTAACATTAATTTGTTAATTGACATCATAAAAGGGGACGGACCTATGTTAGTAAGACTGGTCTATGCTTACAACTCGCATTAATCGAATATTTATCATTAATTTGTTAATTGACATCATAAAAGGGGATGGATCTTTGTTAGTAACTTTAATTTGTTAATTGACATCATAAAAGGGGACGGACCTTTGTTAGTAAGATAATTTGTTAATTGACATCATAAAAGGAGGCGGAGCTTTGTTAGTAAGATGGTCTATGCTTACAACTCGCATTAATTGAATATTTGCTCTCACTAACTGATCATAAAATGGGATGGACCTTTGTTAGTAAGACTGATCTATGCTTACAACTTGCATTAAAATGGACCTTTGTTAGTAAAACTGGTCTATGCTTACAACTCGCATTAATCGAATATTTGCTCGCACTAAGTGAAAAACGGTATCATTTTTATAAGTCGCACTAATCGAATATCGTAACTGAAAAACGGTATCAATTTTATAAGTTGAGATCGGAAGAGCGTCGTGTAGGGTCTATGCTTACAACTCGCATTAATCGAATATTTGCTCGCACTAACTAGTCTATGCTTACAACTCACATTAATCGAATATTTGCTCGCACTAACTGAATCTATGCTTACAACTCGCATTAATCGAATATTTGCTCGCACTAACTGAAAAAAAAGGTATCATTTTTATAAGTTTACACTTAGTGTTTCTGATTTCCCGGCCTTTGAATCATTTTTATAAGTAGCACTAATCGAGGCCTACCTGTATTTTTGCTTTATATAAGTCGCACTAATTGAATATCACATCGAACTTGCAGTAATCGAGGCCTACCTGTATTATTATGTATATTATTATTTGTATATGCATGCATATATTTATTATGTATGTATATTATTGTTATGTATATTATTATTATATATGTAATCTTATGCATATAAAAATATTAAAGTATTAACAAAATATTGTGTGTGAAAATTATATATTAATATAAAATTATATAAAATTCAAAAAATATTAATTGGTGTTATTTAGGTGAAAAAATAAATGATTTTGCTGGCAAAGTTTCTCAGAATGACCATTTAATTCCAAATGATGACGTATTTTTTTCAATATGAACAACTTCAAAAAAGTTTTTAACTTTTTTTTTTACTTTTTGAAATATTGAAATAAAAAAAAAAAAAACGATAACACGTCAACAGTAGTTTTTAAATAATTTTTTGACAATTTTAAGTGAATTTTCGTTTGTGTGTAATCAAACTTCATGGAACTTGGGGTGGCAACAGTCAAAAACCAATTACTGAATTATCAAATAAAAACACATTATGATCTGTAATTTGAATGCTGAAACTTGCAACATTTAATGTACTGCCTTGTACTGCTTATCTGTTATATCCGTTTTGTAATTTATTAAATTTAAATCTTGTCGGCCATTTTTCAATGAATCAGATTTTTTCCCGGATCTTCCTCAGCCTAGATCTTATCATTACATTCCAATTCGAAAGATAAGCTTGAATTTAATCCACTTACTAAATTCAAATATATCTTTTTATTTTCTTTGATCATTGTACAAAAATTTCAAGAGGATGTTTGTATTGCAATATATATAACATTTTTGCCAATACAAATGCAAAATACAGTATTGCTTTTCCTGCAATTATAAGACTATAACTTAGGTATCATATAATGAACAGCTCAAATATGTTATTTACTTAAAACTATGAAGTTTCATGGTGATAGCTTAAATAGTTTTGAAATGTATAATGGACATATAACTGAAAAATATATGCAAAATTACGAAAATAATGCAAATGCATTCTGAAAAATTGAAAATTTTATACTGTATATCCTCGCTTTTCAAACTATTAAAAAATTTCATTACATACATCCAGCTTTTCTTTAAATATTGATTGGCTAAATGTCTTCAATTTTTTAATTTAACTTGAAACATCTATAAATGAAACAATGTAAATATATAAATTTCACTAAACTGATAAAAATTATACATAGTTAAGAATTATAAACAGTTTTAAATTTTTAACATGCTTATAAACACTTTAGTTAGAAAATTGTTTAAATTCACTAAGGTTAAGAATTATAAACAAACTGTTTTAAATTTTTAACATGCTTATAAACACTTTAGTTAGAAAATTGTTTAAATTCACTAAAATAATAAGACATTTTTGTCTTGTTCATTTATTGAGTTTTAAGTAAACATTTTATTTATAAATATGATTAATATTTTATTATTTTTTTCTTTTTTTGGTAAATTGCATATATCTATAGTGAATATATCAAAAATTTAAATTATTGTAAATATCTGTATATTTTAATCTATTACGATCATTCTTAATACTTTCTCTGGCATGCGTTAGAAACATTGCATAATTTATGTATAGTAGACAAGTATATTCTAAAGATAAAATTGCTAAATATACTTACATTTAAATTTGGTAGAATCCATGTCATAGGATTTACACCTTCACATCTAAAGGTTACATTAGAATTCACGAGGAAATTGCTTCTATCGTCTGGATATGTAATTCTTGATATACCTAAATTTTAAAAATATATATTCTTTTTAATGAAATGTATATATAGATAATTGATTTGATTATAATTCTCTGACTTTGACAAGATTTTGAACGCTTGCCGTTCATCTATATTTAGAGTTAACATTGTGTTCTGGTTTACAAACATTCTTATAGGTTGAAATATGTTGCAATGATTTCATCTCACCGCATTATATTAAAGCTATAAACAATAAAACATAAATACAAACCTAAACAATCAAACTCAATCATTGGTTTATGCAATGAATGAATTGAAGTAATGAACAGATAAAAATATTAAAACATCTAATGATGAATTACACATATTTCTGAATATATAACAAAGGATATTGATATATTTACTTACCAAATTTCCAGCAGAGAAGTTGGTAGAGAAATTTCCACGAAGGTAATGAACAGATAAAGATATTAAAACATCTAATGATGAATTACACATATTTCTGAACATATAACAAAGAATATTGATATATTTACTTACCAAATTTCCAGCAGAGAAGTTGGTAGAGAAATTTCCACGAATAAATAAAATTATTGATATTCTTCATCCAACGCCGAAAATAGTTTTTTGTTCGCAAAAAGCTGAATAAAAACTTGAAAAATAACAAAAATGCTACTATATAGAAAACATATTTAGGCCTATATTGATAAACTTCTGTAAATATCGTCATATTCAATATCTAGAAAATTTTTCGTGAATGCAGCAATCAAGCAATTTTTGTTTTGCTGAATATTCTCGTAATTCCAGAATAAAAACATCCTTCTTCAATAAATTAAAATATTTCAAGGTTAATATCGTGACAACAATAAATGAATCTGATCAGTATCGATACTCAGAATATATATCGTATATAGACAATATCTTTTTTCAATAAATTAAAGTATTTCAAGGTTAATATCATGACAAAAATAAATGAATCTGATCAGTATCGATACTCAGAATATATATCGTATATAGACAATATCTTTTAACTTTATAATTATTTTATTTTTTAATAATTATTTTTATAAGGATATTGTTTATAATTGCATCTATAATAATAGAAACTCCACGAAACGAAAAGTAGAGAAAAAATGATAAAATAATATACAGGGTCGTGCAGGTAAATCCGGAAAAATCGCGATGTAATTACAGATTATATTGTCAAGGTTGTCAAGTATGTTTTTATAAGGATATTGTTTATAATTGCATCTATAATAATAGATACTTTAAGTCAATAATTGAGCCGCTCACTTGCCAAACTCCACAAAACGAAATTAGAGAAAAATGATAAAATAATATACAGGGTCGTGCAGGTAAATCCGGAAAAATCGCGATGTAATTAAAAATGACAAAATTGCAAGAAAAAATAAATTTTTTATAAAGAAACCTAGATAAAAAACATATTTACATTATTTACAATTGCAGTTACTCTATGTAGCCGCCATCTAATGCTACAACTTTTTCCAGGTGGGTCCGGAAACTCTGACACACACGCTTCAAGGTTGAACAATAAGTCGAAGGTTGGTCCCAAGGTTGGAAAACAACTATCAGAATCAAAAAACACGGTCTACAACTAAGTCTGGCTATGCCTGATGCTTCAGGATAATAGGCGCGTGTCCGCACAGTCGATGAACGTGGTCGCACAGTCGATGAGCGTGGTCGCACAGGAGCTGAGCGTGTCCGCACATGGATGCGCGTCCGTACACACATAGTGTGCGTCCGAGCACACACATCGTGCGTCCGCGCACACCCACAGCACGGTGTTCTAACCGCGCGTGGTCGCACAGGAGCTGAGCGTGTCCGCACATGGGTGCGCGTCCGAGCACACACATCGTGCGTCCGCGCACACCCACAGCACGGTGTTCTAACCTGCGTCTTCTTGTAACAGAACCACTCGATTATTTCTCGCGGCGACTTTCCGGCGCGAAGAGAATCGAGTATAGCCACTTTCCAATTGTGCTCTGCACGCGCTGATGACGCGACGGCCATTTCGTGAATGCCTAGTTTCTACCATAGTATTAGAGGTTAAGTAGAGTAACTCTCGTCCGGAAGTGGACAGTGTATTCTGATAAATGTAATTTACTAATGTTTCAGCATAAATACTGATATTTTAATGACTTTTTTATTTATGTTACATATTTAAATACATATTATATTGATTCATACATTTAAAACCTACGCCACTATTAAGAATACATTTTTTTTTTTTTTCAGAAGTCAATCGATTAGTTACAATGTTGCCCGCTAGCAACTGGCGCTACGGTACTTAAGTTATCTGTCGGACGCCTAGCTGCAAGGTTATTTAAAATAAGGTTGACCCATCCGCGCTGACGCACGGTCATTGGCTATCGTTATTGATTCATACATTTAAAACCTACGCCACTATTAAGAATACTTTTTTTTTTTCAAAAGTCAATCGATTAGTTACAATGTTGCCCGCTAGCAACTGGCGCTACGGTACTTAAGTTATCTGTCGGCCGCCTAGCTGCAAGGTTATTTAAAATAAGGTTGAGCCATCCGCGTTGACGCACGGTCATTGGCTATCGTTTTGTGACGACATTCTGGGAGCACGCACATTTACAGCATAGGCAAATGAATATCAAAACGCAGAATTTTTCTAAATTACGAAAAATACTGAAAGATATAATTATTAAGATTATTAACAGTTATTATTTTTATGATTTTATTATAAGTTAAAAATATATTTAGACGAAATCTAATACACAAATATTTACACAATAATGCAATAAATAAATAAATATGCTACATAGTACTGTATCAAACTAAACTGAAGTTTATTCTGCATAGTATATACAGCATGTATCGATATACATTTACTGAATACCAAAATATGCGTTCAAATACTTTTTTCGGTGATATTACCTGTATATTTGATTAATGCTTAATATTAAAGAAAACAGGATGTTTTAAATTACGAGAAATACTGAAAGATATAATTATTAAGATTATTAACAGTTATTGTTTTTATGATTTTGTTGAAAGTTTAAAACATTTGCCAAGGAATTTGAATATAATTATTACGCGACACCTTCAAGATGTATTACAGTAAACTACCGTATAACGTGCTTTCTATAACACGAATTCATATAACGAAATCGATCTTCTATAACCACGAATTCGTGTAATTTTACATCTTGAAAGTATCGCGTAAGACACTGTCTTTTTCAAAATGGCGTCGCGCACAGATATCACGAATTCATGTAATTTTACATCTTGAAAGTATCGCGTAAGACACTGTCTTTTTCAAAATGGCGTCGCGCACAGATATCGAAACTTTGTTGTGATAAGTACTTTTTCATTTAGCTACTTATCGGTTCCGTTTTCGCGATTGATTTATATTCCGATTTACTACTAATAATATGACTAAAAACATTATGCAAAAATTTCGGATTCCATGAAAAGCAGAATCTTGCCTATAGAATTATTGAACGGTTCCTAAAAATGTGATATCACTGGAAAAGTCTAACATTAAATTTTACCTCAGGCAAATTGCGTCCCTTATAGTAATAACTGCTTACATTACATTTCCGTTAAATGGACGCCATTAACATGTTACAGCGCCTCCTGAGAATTTAGTCTTATTATGGAAATTACAAATTAATTTTTAATACCTAAATTACGAGTAATTATTGCTTAATGGAAGTTTTTCTTTTTTAAATTAAATACTATTTCTCTACCTCTATCTATGTCAATGAAAACTGAAAAGTTGGAATAAATATGACAGCTAAAACAGCATTAAAATTTTCTAAAGTTATTTAAAAAATCGTAATTTGGGATTTAATTTTTATCACGGCTTTTTTATCGGACTATTAATTAGTAAATAATATTAAAAATATCAATTGATAAATGTCGAATATATAAAAAGTTAGTTAATTTGTCATTAATATCGCACAGCGTTATCATAAAAATAGCGTTATCATAAAAATTTTAAATCTTCTTTTCGGTACTCAATCATTGGATTTCAACTTTCGTGCGCTATCAGAAATAATAAAAAGCATTCATGGTTTATTATTCAAGGAAACATGTTTCTTACGTCCTTGAATTATTATATTTTTAAATTTCTGAGAATAATCAGAAGTTAGAGACAAAATTTTTCGAGTCAAGGTAAGTTGTACTTGACCCGGGTTTCCCATCTAAAATAAATTTAAATGCTTATCTAATTCTATGCAACTAATTTTTAATAAAACCAACTTTTAAGAAAATCGTTCAAGTTTGCATCAATAAATCGAATCGAAAATAACATCACATGTTAAGGCGTGACACACAAAACGCGACGCGAAGCGAAGCATAAGAAAGCAACTTCGCGTGGTTACGCGCGTACAATGTGTCTTCAATTATACTTTCCCGTGCAGCTGCTCGAATTAACGCGCATAGCCGCGTAATAGGAAATGAAAAAAAAAATTGAACTTTGACCAATCAGCACGCACGAACAATACGATGCGGCAAGACCCGAAAGAAACAATCGACCAATAGAAACGAATGTTTTATATACTTGGAAAATGGCGGAAGTTCGACCTTGTGGTCGGGATTCAGATATAGAATTTGTTTTAGAAGAACAAAAAGACCATGTCTATATGACATGAGATTAAAAGAATACCGAATATATACAATCAGTTCTTTCTAATAATAAATTAACCACACTCCGCAAACGACCTCTATCGGCAAATTTATGAAAGATGAGAAATAACTCGGTTACAATGTAAACAAGATGCGGTGCAGTGCAACGCGAAGCGAATGATGTAAATTTTTCTATCAAGTTTGCTCCGCTCCGCTTCGCGTCGCGTCGCATTCAGTGTGACACGGCATTTAAAACTGAACAAGCTATAAAAATCAAATATTCGTCAGAAGTAAGCTCTCATAATACAAGAAAAGATAGACTACTATTAATTTATTAATTTAGAAAAGATATTATTATTTTATTACGTAATACTAAAATGATTAAATATACCTATATTTGATACAAGTTAATAGCCAATTCAGTTGCTTATATTATGATATACTTCTGAATAAGATTTAACTTGATTGCATTGGTAAACAAGGCTATAACAATTTTATCATAAAAAAATATTATAATAAATCCAGCAAAAACATTACAATGTTTACCCAAATTTTTGAAAATGCAGTAATAAAATTATAATACCTGAAATATTAAGGCTATTATAAATATTCGGCTCGTGTGTCACGTCATAAAATTATAATACCTGAAATATTAAGGCTATTATAAATATTCGGGTCGTGTGTCACGTCGCTTCGGCCGTGACACACGGGCCGAAGCGACGTGAACGCGAGGCGAAGCGAAGCAGAGCGAAGCAAAGATAACAAAAATTTACATCATTGCACTGCAACGCAGCCTGTCTACATTGTAACAGAGTTATTTCTCATATTTCATAAATTTGTCGCTAGAGGTCGTTTGCGGAGTGTGGTTGATTTGTTATTAGAAAGAATTGATAGTACGACTATATTTTAGGTATTCTTTTAAACACATGTCAATATAGACATGGTCATGATGGTGTTTTTGTACTTCTAAAACAAATTCTATATCTTTATCCCAACCATACGGTTGAACTTCCGCCATTTTCCAAGTATATAAAACATTCATTTCTATTTGTTAATTGTTTCCTTTGCGTCTTGCCGCACCGTATTGTTTGCGCGTGCTAATTGATCAAAGTACTATTTGTTCATCTCCTTTTGCGCGGCTATGCGCGTTAACTCGAGCAGCTGCATGGGAATAATAATGTAGTTTTTAATTAAAGGAACATACAAATTTCCTCTATAAAATTAAGTTATCGAAGATATCTACACAACTAGACAGACACAGAATTAGAAACTTAAAGCGAATTTTCTAAGTATAAAGCCGTATACCACGTGCAAGCGACGCTATGCGATACTACAAGGGACAGAAAACAAACCAATAAACATAACCTCGACGCTTCCCACGTGTATACCGTAGCGCAGCGGCGATGCGATACTACAAGGGACAGAAAACAAACCAATAGACATAACCTCGACGCTTCCCACGTGTATACTATAGCGCAGCGTAGTGTCGCCTGTTACAGCTAAAATACAAACTAGTTTGTTTTCTGAAGCAACAGAAGCAAATTAACATGGCTACTGAGTTCAGTTCAGTGGTTCTAATAAGCAAAATTTGTAAAAAAAAACCTGTATTATAGAAAATGAGAGATAAAAATCACCATAATTAGCATTTAGTAGATAAATAGTGAAACGATTTCTAGATTCAGAGGTTCTAATAAGCAAAATTTGTAAAAAAAACCTGTATTATAAAAAATGAGAGATAAAAATCACCATAATTAGCATTTAGTAGATAAATAGTGAAACGATTTCACATTATAGAGGCTACAAAAAGTGCTTCTCGTGAGATAGACTATCGCTTATAGCATAGCATTACATTTGTAATATCGCATCGTACAGCGTCGCGTCGCTTGTACGTGGGACACGGTCTAAAAATCATGTATCTAAAATTACCATAATAAACATTTAGAAGATAAATAGTGAAACGATTTTTCATTATAGATACTACAAAAAGTGCTTCTCGAGAGACAGACTATCGCTCATAGTATAGCATCGCAATTGTAGTATCGCATCGTACAGCGTCGCGTCGCTTGTACGTGGGTCTAAAAATCATGAATCTAATACGCCTCCATAACATATGAAATGAATCCGAATTAATTAAGGTTAGAGATTATGCTGATAAAATATTATAAAACTCACCATGAACCGAAAAAATGAGTGAAAGAAGCAAAACTTCTATAAGAGTAGACATGTTATAACTATATATTAAAAATTTTCAATAGGGAAATTACGATAAAGAGATGGCAAACCATTCTGATGTTTAGAATAAACAATTTTAAAATCCGGTTTTCATTGTGGTCAAGTACAGAATATTAATTCCTTGAAAATACTGAATTTACTTAAAACTATTAGTAGTAGTAAGCACAATTTATCAAATCGATAATCATCAAGGAAAATATAAGCTTATACGCCGTAAACTTATAATGATTTAAGAATATAATCAAACGTTGATTCTCTCGTTTTGACTTTCTGATCTTATGTGACAATAAACTTGATGAATTAATATTAATAATTATTATTTCAATTATCGCTCTTTAGAGTTTACTTCACATAAATAGTCGTAGATGCTACTACATCTCTCATTCTTGTTATGGATGTTTATCAATGACTTTTATTACAGTTTCTATTGTTTATATAAGGTAAACAGGTCCATAATAGTTAAAAAAAATCCAAAATTACAGCTATTTTCGTATGGACAGTATTTCGTTTTTTCCAAAAATTACCTTTTATATGTTTTCCTATTAATAATAATTGCATGTAAATACGACAATAAAATAATTATTTTTTAAATATAATGAACTTTATGCAACTAATAGATAGTAAAATGTTATGAATTAATGTGTATATGTTTTAAATTATTTTATATATTGAACATTTTGCTATAAGATTCACTATCCATAAAATTATTATATGATTATATTCGTTCGATACAGTTTTACGGGTAGGATTCTACTTTGACTGCCTCGAGTTTCGCGTCTGAACATAATGTAATTCGTCAGTGAATAATAAAGTCCCCTTAATGCCTGGCGCTTTTCTCGTGTTCGATAAAGTAAATGTAAAGCATTTGAATGCATATCAACATCGACATGTATATGTGCAGGCAGCGCCGCGAAAGGCGTGGCAGTCAAAGTAGAATCTTGCCGTTTTACATTAATACTAGAACTTCGCTTCGAATTAATGGTTACAAAACAGTCACGAAAATATTTAACATTAAAACAGAGAATACGTTTAGCAGTTCTGTCACGTACTAGACACAGATAATGGTGGGAGTCACGTATAGCATGTAAGTTGTTTTCACTCGTGAACCTTGTTATATGAAGATTATATTGAGATTTATATACAGATTGAAAGAATACTTTAATCATTTATTAATTAATTATAGCTTAATGATAAAATTACTATTGCGGAGTGTAACGTAACGTATATACCGTCGTATATACTACACTACACTGATATCAAATATCATGATTATTATTCAGGTGCCGACGTTAAAAAAATACTTTAATGATCTTGTGTTTTATTAAATTATTAATTTGATTTTATACTGATTATATTGCTAATGTTATGAAAGGGTTTGTTAATTTTAGTTTTATTATTAGCTTATTTTTATTATTTATCATGATAATGCTTCTGAATTATAATTAATTAAATTTAATAGCTTTCTACTACTATTACAGTAAGACCCCATTTAATGCGGGGGATACGTTCCAAGGAAACCAAGCGCTAAACGAAACAGCGTTAAACGAGCTCATCGTAACACGTAACTAATGAAATAGATGAAACAGAACAGTGAATAAAAAATGTATGTACCATATTTTTTTATTTTATTTTGTAATAAGGCGGAGTGGGGTAAGGGCGTACTTGGGGGAAATGCATTATCGGGAATTTATTACTCCCCTTAATGCCTGGCCCTTTTTTCGTGTTCGATAAAGTAAATGTTAAGCATTTGAATGCATATCAACATCGACATGAAAAATCACAGGAACCTGAAATGGCTTTGTGCTACAAACATTCTGAAACTTTATTTTCTTTTCTTTAGCTATGTATATAATATGAAGATGATAAAAAGAAAAATTTTCACCAAAATTTGGATTAATTATAAATTATTAAATTTAATTGTCTTGATGATACAACTCTAGTGTCAACCACTCCAGGCTTGGACATGCAAAACTGACAACTTGAGGTACCATATACATCAAATCATTGAGATAATTCCATAATCTGTTTTTTAAGATTTAAATAATTCCATAGTATTTGGAAAATATATTTAAATTTGATATTAAGATATATAGAAATAACTATAATATCTAAAGCTGGATACACACAACACTGTTCTTTTGATTTAACAGCTGAATTATCTGCTGAGTCAGTGCATCCTTCCTTGTTATTCAGTTTACTATATACATAGATATTCAAGCAGCATGGTCACTGCTCCATATAACTAATTTTTCACTATATGAGTCCTCTTGTCTCATAATTTAGAATGACAATTCAGATGGCATTGTTTTTGAAGTTGTTTTTTAAACAGCAATAACCACTTGCATACTGTTGTTGCATTATTCAGATTGTGTGTTTAAAGATGATGCAGTTTTTGGAAGTGTTTTGAAACAGCAATTTGGAAAATTAATTTGGATCAAGGTAATTTTTTAATAAAAGTTTTGAATCAAAAATTTCCACTATTAGATAGATATAGTGATTGCACTTTTATCATGTTATAGTGTCATATTGTTTCTTGGCTGAAAGGGAAAATAGGTCTGTATTGAAAATGTCTGATATGCAGTTGTATTGATCTTATTGAGTGTATGCTGAGTTATTTGCAGCATTGTTTGTACAGCTGGGAGCATTTGTTGAGTCAATGTCTGAATCATTTTGACAAGTGTGTGCCAAGTGGCTTGCAATTTTGTACAGTTGTAATCTCAATGAGTGTATGCTGAGTTTTATTTGCAGCATTGTACAGCTGGGAGCATTTGTTGAATCAATGTCTGAATCATTTTGACAAGTGTGTGCCAAGTGGCTTGCAATTTTGTACAGTTGAGTGAACAAGCAGTTGAACTGATTCAACTGCTGAGTTTGCAAAAAATGCATCATATACTGATCTAAAAATTAATCTGATACACTTTTTGCAATATCAAGACCAAGTTTTTCAAATTAAAAAAAGTCACCATTAGTGATTGAATTTAAGATCAATTTTTATGTATCATTAAGACCAGAGTTGTTATTTTGGAATTACCATAAATAATACAGTATTTATCAGTTTTAGTAATTACAGTATTTTTCTTTTGTTTTATTCATAACAAATTTTTCTTAACTATGATACTCTGGTAATATCTAATTATATTAAAGAATATACCCAAATGATTTGAAACTTTGTAAGCATTTATTTCAATATTATAAATGTTGTTTTCATGCTTTATTATTGTTAATTGTAGTATTTTAATTTTTATGTAATCCACTAATAATGTTTTTTTAAATGTAATTGAAATGATGAAGTCACACCTTAGTTGTTACTGATGAAATGCCCACTTTTATTCTTTACTGTAAGTCAGATGCCAGAGAAAATTCTAAATATTATGTAGAATTTCCCAATAATCACAATTATTTTGTTGTCTAATAAAAATGGCAACAAATAGTGATCATATATATTAATATATATATATATTCCTATTGAATTTATTATTTATTCTTACTCTAAGCTTAAATGATTAGTGAGGATCAAAAATTAAATTATGTTTATTTAATAGGATGCAGTTTTATTTCATAATACTATTCTGTATAATGTACACTATGGTGATTTTAAGAAAACTTTAAGTGATGTATATGAAGCTGCACAAATGGCTGAAATTCATGATAGTATTCAAAAATGGCCTCTTCAGTATGAAACACAAGTTGGAGAAAGAGGTTTGAAATTATCAGGTATGCAAAACATAATTTAATATTTTAACATCAGTCATTTTTGTGGTAGAATATTCTTTAAAATTAATGAAATTTAACAAATATTAAATATAGAGTTGATAAAGTTTAATGATTAAAATTCATTAAATTTTTGCATGCTAAGCATGGCAAATGCCATACCCCACAGGAATAAACAATAGACTTTTACAACTGCAATAGATTTTCACAATTCTTAATTGGTTTATTGCATTTGTATTTGTGATTTTCAAAAAGAAGTATAATACAATCTGATAATGATTCCTAAATGTTTTCTTATTTTAAATGGTTTTTACAAAAATTTATTTAATTGAATATTTTTTGGAAAATTCACTTTTTTCCTTACCATTCTTTCTTTTTATTCTATATTACTCTGTTTATGTTGTTCCATTATTTGTTGAAATATAGTTTACTATCAAAATTTTTTGCAAAAATTAATTTTTTGTGTGATGAACTCTAAAATATTAAAATTTAAAAAAATATTATTGATAATGCCAAAATTTTGCTTAATTCTATTAAAATAGGCAATATTTTTTTCCATATAATATTCCAGTGCATATAATATTTTCCATATAATATAATGGCAACTTTGAACTGAGGAAGAACACTGTTTCAATGTTAACAGGAGAAGATGCGGAATAAATTTGTTTTAATACATTTTGAACAGTTTGCACCTTTATTCTTAAATTTTTGTTGTATATCTGTATAAAATTAGCTTTAATTTATTTTAAGTAAAATGCAAATTATTTAAATGTGTGCTACAAAACTTATCCCTTAATTTTCTATACAAATATTAGTCTCAATTTACTTGATTTTGATTTATGTAATACTTTCACAGAACCAATGTACTGTGTAAATCAAGGGTTAGGTATACACAAATGATGGAATTAAAAATGGAATAGTCAAATGAAATTTTTGAGCCTACTTTAACCATAGATAAGAAAATTTAAGGCCATAATTGATATTTTTGCAAAAATGTAAATTGTTTATTGAATTTTTTATTAGCATTTTATAGAAATTTAATAAAGATTAAAGGACTTAGGCAGTTTCAGAGATATGCAGATGCTTAAGTCAAAATTGTGTAAGTTGAGGGCCTACTGCATATGGTATATAATGCAAAATATAAACTTATAAATGATTGATTCTCAGCACAAAATTTAAAGTGAAAAAGTTGATTTATTAAATAATTAAAGACTTTCAACTTTAATATTTAATAAATCAACTTTTTCACTTTAAATTTTGTGCTGAGAATCAATCATTTATAAGTTTGAAACTATAAGTGAAATGGCAATAAATAGTAATTACGCAAAATATAATAACCTCTAATAATTATGTCCTTTGAAATATTTTATATAGAACTCATTGTTTTTTATATTTAAACATACAAAATATTTAAGTCTAGAAACATATTAAAATTATTTTTTAGGTGGGGAAAAACAAAGAGTAGCTATTGCTCGTGCAATTTTAAAAAATTCTCCTATTTTTGTTTTTGATGAAGCTACATCTTCTCTAGATTCAATCACTGAAAAGGTAAGACATATTTATTCATCCTCCAACTAATTATCAATGAAGCATTTTAAAATAAAATTTAATTTACAGAAAATCATGGCTGCATTGCGTCGAGCATCATTAGGAAGAACATCAGTATGTATTGCACATCGACTTTCTACAGTAGTTGATGCAGATGAAATTCTTGTTCTAGATAAAGGTACAGTTAGAGAAAGAGGCAGTCATCATTTGTTGTTATCTGATACAAATTCTCTTTATGCTCACTTATGGTTTACTCAACATCAACCAGATCATCCTATGTTTGTTAAACAGAGTGAAAATAATAGCAGTAGTACAAATGTACTTAACAATAAGAATATGAAATAATTTAGTGGAGTTAAAATGATAAATCAGGTAATAATTTATAAATTTTGAATTATTAAATTCCAGTATACTGTTGGAAAAAAAACTATTTTGATATTTAATAATTTTATCTAGATTTAATACCTAACAATAATTCTCATTCACAAAATTCATAATATATTTTTCAATAAAATTATTAAAAAATTTTTAGCGTGTGAAAACAATTTTTTAATAAAAATATAAAATGACATAGATTCGTTTATTTAATTTAATAAAGGAAAACTGAAAATATCTATACAGAAATGATTGTTGTTAAATTTTATCCTTAATAGAAAATTAAAATGAATATTAATTAAAATGAATATCCTTAATAGAATATTAATTAATAAAAATTTTCTACTGATTGAAATTCAGAGTTAAAAAATGTTCATTGTTAATTTGATTATCAAACAATAATTTGATAAAATTTTTACTGTATAGAATTTGTACAATATCTAAGAATTTATTTATATATAAATTTATCTGTAATAAAAGACTCTCTAATACAGTTTTCAGTTCCATTTTGTTAATAATTTTTTTTTTAATTAAAATAAAATCTGTCTGTGATAAATAAATTATGTGTGTTTATGAAATAATAAAATTCAAATTGTACCAAATTAGTAGTTATATATTATTTTATATTTCATAATATAGAATGATACATATAAATATAAAATATGTTATCTAAGTAATATATTGCAATATTAAACAAATATTTACTTCATATTTAAAATTTTTAAATTATTCTGATTTTAAAAAGTTTTTACAGAATTGTAAATCTGTACATACATGTTGAACTTTAATTATGATTCGGGATAAATTAGCATCTTAATTTGCTTATTTCACAGATTGATGCAATAATATATTAAATTAACACTGACACTAATATTTCTATAATCAAATGTAATTTAGAAAAATATTTGATTAACGTATAATAAATTTCTTTTATGTTATTTAACTTTCACTATTTTTAGAAAGTTTAAAGAAAATATGAAAATTAAGTATATCATAATCTATATATATATTCATTTTGTAAAGGAAAATTTTTTCTGAAGAATGATTGCTAAGATAGTATTAATTATTTGAAGAAACAATATTAGTTATGCTGTAAATCATAATTTCTCATTTAAATTTTATTTGGAATAGTGTCAGTTTTCAATTTTATGTTAAAAAGTAGTTATAACAATGTGTAAAATAATTTTATTGATTAGTAAATAAGGCAAGAAAATTCTGTTTGATATTCTTTAGTTTAAGGAATATTATAATAAAATTCTTATTCTGTTCACTAAAATAAATTGTAAAGTATTTTAAAATAATTTGATATTTCCCTATAATAAGTGGATTACATTCAAGAAAATTGCTTGTAATGTGATAGTATTATGGAAAAATTATTTTTATAGAAAACTGGTAGTTTTTTTCTGATGATTTGATAATTTTTAACCAATATCATTATAAAATATTAAATCAAAATATTTCTTATAGAAAAACACTAATAATAATGTACAATATAATTAAAATCATATAATAATAAACAAAAAGTAAATTGTAATTAATTTATAAATTTTTTATATAATTTCAAATTTTCTCAAAAAGTTTGTTAGGTATATATGAATTATTTAGATTATCATTTACTACTTGGTGGTCTGCAGACCTATGGGATCAATTTAGGGGATCCATGGTATTATTTACATAGAAATCCCAACTTTTTAAAATACACCACTCTTAAAACAAATTGGGAACCATTGATTTAGATGAAATTAAAAGTGATATAACTTGTTTAAATGCATTTTACAGTATTTTATTTACAAATAATTATTTCAATTTCTTGTATCTAATATTCTTTAATCATTTTCATCAGAGAATTTTATTATTATTTTAGTATAATATATATTTCATAAAGATTTTTTTGTTTTTAACAAATTAAAAAATAAATTATTTTCTATTTCTTATGTTAATCACTATTGATATTTGATCAACATATTTATTTTGAATGGTAATTAATAAATTGACTAGATAGAAGATAGCTGTTTTTGTCTAATTGCACATGTACACATAATTGTATAATTGCAAATGTTATGTTATTTTATACAAATGTATTGCATTGATAAATCACACAAATTACTGATTTTACATCTACCATAAATATAAGTTGTCATAAATGGCATCATAAATCAGACTACATATATTTTGAAATTAACAATAAAATTTTCTATATATATAATTAAATACTATGTACAATTTAAAATGATTATTAATAATTTGTTTTGTATAAAGATGATTTTTTCAAATTGAATTTATATTTTATGTACCTATATTTAATATAGCATTTTATTTTTCTAGTAAACAATTATTTTTAAAAAAAATATTCACATGAAATTACACATTTACTATCTTGATGATTATTAAAAAAAATATATCTGTTTTTATTCATGAATTTTATAAATTTATATACTGTGTAATACACAGTGTGTATTATAAAAATGATGTAAGTTTATTACTATAAAATTACAACTATAGTAGACTGCCAATTATCCAGGTTGTAGATTAACTCTGGTTAATCTGCAAGCTGAAAATAACATTTAATTATCATGTTTTATTTTAAATGCACTATCTGAAAGATTTTTAAATGCTCAGATTCATTTCTTTTTCATATCTTAGATAATTGATGATCAAAATTACAAATATTGCAATAATTTCTTGTTACAAATAAAGCAAATTCTTGTTTTCTTTATCAATAAATAATAGAACATTTGGATAAATGTATGAATATATTGTATATTATATTATTTGTATGAATGCAATATATTTATTTATTAATACTAAATGCATATTGCCTATAATTCAGACTTTTTAAGTATATTGTAGATTATTTGGAGATTTGTTCCCTGGATATCCAGGGAAATTCATTCTTAACTATTGAAGATTAATTGGGAATATACTGTATTATCTTTATAAACAGAATGACAATTTTATTATTTCATTATTACTACTGATATAACTTTAATATAATTGGATAGTGTACATCGAAGATTAATTGGGAATATAATGTATCATCTTTATAAACAGAATGGCAATTTTATTATTTCATTATTACTACTGATATAACTTTAATATAATTGGATAGTGTACATTTAAGAAATACATTAGGAATAATAATTTTGATGAGACATTTATGTAAATAATTTAAAAAAAATTTTTTCCAAGATATTTTTATTTTTTATGCAATACATTTGTATGTATTTGTGTTCATTCAATTCAAGATTTTTCAAGACTTAAAAAATAGTCAATCAAATTAATAAATAATAATATTTATATAATTAATTTAGTGAAATACATTAGGAATAATAATTTTGATATGACATTTATGTAAATAATTTAAAAAAAATTTTTTCCAAGATATTTTTCTTTTTTATGCAATACATTTGTATGTGTTTGTGTTCATTCAATTCAAGATTTTTCTAGACTTAAAAAATAGTCAATCAAATTAATAAATAATAATATTTATATAATTAATTTAGATGAATTTTTAAAATGACTCTTTAATATATAATCAGAGAAATGTAGATAAAATGTATATACAGTATTTAATTTCCAATAATATATGGTATGGTTATGAGGTAATATGGACTGAGGGTACCTCAGATAATACTAAAGATTTGGTAAATTATCATCATATGACCTAAATTTGAATACATTAACATGATGTGCAAACTATTTTCACATCAGAACTCACTGTTTTTTGAATATAATGACTTTTACAGTATTATATAATTTAAAAGTGAATTTTCATTCACTTTTTGTTGATTTTATTTTATTTTTGTAATAAAAATGTTTCAAATAAAATTTAAATTGTTTATTGTATAGTTTTAAATATTTTTAATTTTATTTGAAACTATTTTATCATAAAAATTAAAAAAAAAAAAAAAAATTCAACACAAGGTGTAAATGACAGATCATCTCATATAATACAGAACTTTGATTAAACAAGACTCAGTTAATTGGAACTCTATTGTGTTTATATGTGTACGTATATACAGGCTCTCCCTCATATATAGTGTGTTCACTGTCATGATTCAGAAAACAATCATTGTCAATGTAAGATGTCTCTGATTACTAATTTTCTGTTGTATTTACATGATCATTTGATGATACATTATTATGACAACATATAGTGAAAGAAGCTTTCATTTTTTTTTCCCTTTGAAATATTAAAATTTTTTTGATTTGTGGATAAGTCTTCTGGCACAAGGGAGAACATTTATTTCACTTTGCTGCTAAAATCTTTAGGTAAGGTTGGATTAGTTTTATGCTGTCAAATCTCTTGTCTTGTTTATGTATCATTAAAAATGCCAAAAAAGTCTGACAGTGAATTTTTTCTTGCTTCTCATCAACTCCATCATATCATGTATTTCAAAATTTGGAAAAATCCAAAATCTGAAACATTCTTGACTTCAAGCACTTCAGATTAGGAATACTCAATCTAAAATAAAATCACAATGACTGATATGTTTATTGCCATATTATGCTTAAAACTTTCACTTAGTGGTTCTAAAATTCAAAATCCAGTGGCAAAAGAAAGGCTAAATAGATAACTAACTGTAACACAATAGTTTATGAATCTATAATTATATTGCTTTTGGAATGCCTTAACATCGATAGGTAAAATAACAGTGATATTTTGGTATCTAAGAATTAGTAAAAAATTTTTACATTTGAATTAATAGGAAATGAGTTCTTGATTTACAAATTTTCATTTAATAAACAGTTTTTAATGTCACAATAATCTTTGTAAACTGAACAATACTTGTATATTGAATTATTATGATTTTAAATCTCAGACTATTGTGTTACAGTATCTATAATTATATTGCTTTTGGAATGCCTTAACATCGATAGGTAAAATAACAGTAATATTTTGGTATTCTAAGAATTAGTAAAAAATTTTTACATTGGAATTAATAGGAAATGAGTTCTTGATTTACAAATTTTCACTTAATAAACAGTTTTTAATGTCGCGATAATCTTTGTAAACTGAACAATACTTGTATATTGAATTATTATGATTTTAAATCTCAGGAAGCATTTATATATACACATATTGTATACCTTTTATTATAGAAAGAAATAAAATTATTTAACTGCAATATTTTTAATTATATAAAAATTAAAAAAAGATTTATTGTTTAATGCTGTACTTGTTTAATAAACTGCGATTCAATTACATCATCATTTGATTTTATATGATATTATATTTCCCTCTCTTTTCTAAACATCTTCAAATTCTTTACGTTATAATAACAACAACAATAATAATTATTTTACTAACAAAGGGACGGTCAGACGTTCCCCTCCCCTATTCGACTGAAATTGCACATACGTATAGTACTTAAAAATAAATGTTTAAATACAGAGTCGTAGCACGCGCTTCTCAAATGGCTTCGAGAAAAAGCGATTTTAATATTTGCATATATTATTAAAAGCTTGATAGCG
>AYEL01077227.1:0-28742 GCA_000484575.1 Olivierus martensii
TAATTTTTTCTTATTTAAAAATAATAATAATAATAAAAGTAGCTTTAAAAAATTACTTTTTATTTAAGATTTTTTAAATTTAAATTTTTAAATTTTTTAGGTGCTCTAGCATTTTAAGCCTAAAGTCGCGGGTTCAAGTCGGGTTGTTCGCTTCCTTTTTTTTTCATAAATGAAAAATTAAAAATGATACATGATTACATTAAATCTGGATATTTTTCTAAACTTTATCAAGTAAGAAAAAATATATTGAATTTATTATTATTATAATTTTTCTAACAAATATTAAAATTAGAAATGATACATGATTACATTAAATCTGAATATTTTTGTAAGCTTTATCAAGTAAGAAAAAATATATTGAATTTATTATTATTATAATTTTTCTAACAAATTTAATTTTCATTTCATTTGCCAGATTAAAATAAAATTATTTTCAATTTTAGAAATTCTCAACAAGTATGCTGTGACACTATGTATTGTATATACATTACAAATAAATCTTCATCTTTTCTGGCATCATTTCAAGAGAATGATATGCACACATTAATTTGAATAATATGTAAAACAATGCTTATTAATATTTATTAGCTATTGGTATAACTATATAAAATATCAGAATTCCAGTGAAATTATCATTATTATATTTTGCAAAAGAAAAGATTAGAATCAATACTCTAGTTGTAAAATATTTATTGCATAAATTTGATAAATGTTCAGATCATTATAAAAATGAATTTAATTAAAAACTGACACATACTTTCATAAAACTTGTCTTTATTTTCTTTTATTTGGTATTTAGAGCTGTATTTGTTTACTTGTAATCACATCTAACACAAAAGGGCAGTAATTCACAACTTCTAAACAAAATTAATTTAAAACTTCAGATATTTAACATGAAAAACTACAATTTCTCTATACTATTAATACTAAGCATTCCTTTCATTTAGTAACAATATATTAAATAAATATTTCATTAAAGAAATGATATGTGATGCCACTTGATTCCACTAAACTATTTCAGAATTGTTATATTTTGCAAGGTATCTGATTAAGGGATGAATATAGTAGCAATAATCACAAGTAATATTTTATAATAAATTAGTTATTATATATTTGTTTCAATTTTTAATAATTAAAATTATTATTGGGGAGTTATAATTTAATGAAAAAATCCCATAAAAAAATTGTTCTATAATACATCTCTATCAGATTAAATATCATATATCTAAAAGAAAATTTAATTATTCAGAATATTAAGTTTAAGCAAACAGTTCTATTTAATATTTAAAAATTGGAATATTGATTGCAATTGACTAGTTCCTAAGTAAAAAATTTATAAATGAAATTCTTTAATTAGAAATGTTTAGACAAATATCTTGAAGCTTCTTACTAATCATTTTGCAAATAATTTAAATTTATTAAGCAATCTAATGTATTTATAATAATTTTAATATTAAATCATTTAGAATGTTAATATTCTGGAAATTGATAAATGATTTTGATATTTGTTATAAAAAGTTTTTAAGTGAGAAATTTATATGGAATAGTCATTGCATTTGTAGAAATATATTTTACATGAAGGGCTTTTCAAATTAAAATGCCTTTTCAAATGATTGAAAACAATTTAGTTGAAGTGCATATAGTTTTTCACAATTATCTGATGAATGCACAATAAAGTGTCTAAAACTAAAATGAACTGCAAAAAATATATATATACTGCTGATACTACAAATTGAGATGATACGATATGTTACACACTGGAATCTGAAAAAGATAAATAATTATAATTATTCAAATAAAAATATATTTATATAAATAATCACAAGTAAGTAAACATCAAAGGTCAAAACAATTTAGCTTTAGGCAGAGAAAACACTTTATTACAATTAAAGAAACGTTTTTGACCAGAATCAATTGGTCTAAATCAGCTTACAGAAATGATTCATTTTCTGACCCATCAGAGCTGATAGTAATTAACAAATCATAAATTTTTTCATGCTTCTGTAATAGTTTTTATAATCTAATGGGATTGCAAATAAAACAACCTGGAGAATTGTCTCAGCTGTCATTGTAATGGATGTTTGATACTTCATTTCTGTGAGCTAATATAGACAAACGTATTTCAGGTTGAAAACATTTCTTTAATTGCAATAAAGTATTTTTTCTGCCTAGAGCTATACTGTTTTACTATTACAAAGAGACAGAATGTCTACATTCTTAGTAATCTAAATTTTATAGATCTTTAGCTAAATCATGCTACTTTAAAATACATAATTTAGAAATTATGCTTAAAATTATAATAAAAATTATTTATTTTCCATGGTCATCTCAGCATCTAACGTTTCTTTTCAATTTAAGAATATTCCCAGAAAAGTTTGCAATGATACTGCATGTCAAAAAACATTAATCTTACAGAAATTTATTAAAATGTTTTTTTTAACTAAATCTTCATTGAAAATATTTGAAAATGGCTCACATATATCAAAACCCCTATAACAAAAAAAACATTTTAATAAATTTCTGTAACTAAATCTTCATTGAAAATATTTGAAAATGGCTCACATATATCAAAACCCCTATAATTTGTATGTTAGAAAAGAAAGTGCATTTTAGCAAACTCAATATTTAACATTAAAATGATAAACGAATAAAATCTACTCGGAAAAACAACTGCTTAACTTGAATTCATAAAATAAATAAGACTAGCACTTTTTTGCAATGAGGTTAGTCTTATTTATTTTATGCATTAAAATGATATAAGAAAAAAATGCCCAAAAACCAAGGAAATATAATTTTGTATAATAATAATAATTTATTATTATTATAACTATAAAATACTGTGCTTATTATTCAAAAAATTGACTTAAACTATGCTATTTTTAATTCTTTTAGTTTTTATATTCATCATAGAAAATTTTTGACAGTTAAATTCTGTTCATCCCAACGATGGTTCATCCAAATCAAATGAATTTTTGGTTTCATCTGTATTAAATTAACGAAAATTTCTAGACAATTCAGAAAATACACGAATTATTTATAAATAAAATAAAATAATTAAAAAAAAAAAAAACGATTTCTGGCAACCGGTATTTTTTTCAGTCAATTCTATCTGAATAAAATCATATTTTTTGCTTTAGGATTTTATAAATCCGAAACAGAAAAGATTACTGTAATTAAAAGTTTAGTAAAAGAAGATAAGAAAATCCCACTTATTTAAATCGCTGTGTTTTATTTTTTTTATTGCTGTTAAGGGCAATAAAAAAAATTCTAAGACGACATCACAATATCGAAAATAACATTTGTATGTTGTTTGTATTTATTTATTTATATATTATTGGACAATTTCTATGAAGTTTCCTTCTTTACATATATTGGTATCGTCGGCCGGATGGAAACGCTTCGGCTTACCACTCTGGAGGGCCCAGTTTCGAGTCGCGAGTCCCACCCCTTGAAAATATTTATCATGGGGTCTGGGCCCGGGTCGTCGATCCCCGTCCTCCACAATCCGGCTGACCCCACCGCAGAGGTGGGCAGCCTATGAAGGGGTTGTTTCGCCTCGTCACTTAGTGTTCTTACAGAATGGAAAGTGGCGTCATCTGTTGACCAAAGAAAAAACTTAAATTACTCAAGTATAATACTAATATATGCATCGTTTTCGTCTCACATTATAGCTGTAATGAAATATGTGCTTAGCTGATTCCTGCTATGATTCTACGTTTATTCCTACTATATGATTAAGCTTTTTTTAGTTAAAATTTCTACGAGTATTCCAGTCTAAATTAAGCATGAAGTTACAGTGGTACCTCGGTATACGTCCGCTTTGGAATAAGTCCAACTTGGTATACGTCCTATCTAGATGAGAAAAATTTTGCTTGGTATATGACTTTTGTTTGAAATACGACCAACTCGCCTGCTAGAACTTGTATGAGTTTGTTGTGTTCTCTCTTAAAAAACACATTCCTTATATAAAAATTATAACAAGTCGTAATAGTATTGTATGGAATGGCCAATGTCATATTTCCGAAACATCCCGAGGAGAAGACAGAAGCAAAGTTCTTTGGACAGCATCACTACTAAATATGTGCAACATAGAAAGTTTCTCAGCACTGATACAGACAGTTAACACACAATTAAGTTTCACAAGTAGTCATGTCTTGACTCGAGTCCGACATGGCGTTTTGCTCCGAAGTTACTCCGTGCACACACTGCTATACCACGAATAATAATAATAATAATAAAATATAGAAATTTAAGGCAAAAAATACTCCTGCATCTAACAATAACCATTATAGCATGTCTCTGCTCTTATATACTTTAAATATTAACGTGTCTTTCCAATATAATAGTTGTTGATAAATTTTTAACATTAATATTCGAAATTTTGGAAACCTATTAGAATGAAACAAAATAATTTATGCTAAGATTAAACAGAAAAATTAATTTTTCTGATTAAAGTACCATTGGAAAGCTAGTAAAGCATAAATTATTTTGTTTCATTCTAAGATTAAACAGAAAAATTAATTTTTCTGATTAAAGTACCATTGGAAAGCTAGTAAAGAAATTGATTATAAATATAGTATATTAATTGAAATTAAAGTAACCATATTTAATATTTCTAAACTAATGATTTTGAGTAACTTTAGATATATAAAATTTATTTTTAATTTCCATGCTATTTATATAAAAAAAATTGTGTAAATCAATTTCGAATTATAATTTTTAAATAAAATTTCCAGAAATGCATTGTAAAAAATAAAAATAAAAATAAAATGTAAAAATATTGATTTTTTTCAAAAGTAATCACTGCATAAGAAGACAAAAAATTAATGCATGAATATTGTTTTAAAAGATTGTTTAACAAATAAAATATTTAAGAATAAAAATAAAATGTAAAAATATTGATTTTTTTCAAAAGTAATCATTGCATAAGAACAGACAAAAAATTAATGCATGAATATTGTTTTAAAAGATTGTTTAACAAATAAAATATTTAATATATACTGAATAAGTATTAATTTTGCATATATATGTATGTGATAATTCTATATATATATCATTCGACCAATATCCTCTCTCTATAGTTTTTCATATCAAATATAGTAAAGCATTTTTATTATAATGAAAATTTATTATATTTACGGTATTATAAAAGTGTATTTTGTTCACAAACAATGAATTTCTTAAAATAAAACTGAAATAATATGATAATTACACACTTTTTTTTTAGGAAATTTAAATTGATGTAAAAATTTAGAAATATAGGATACAACAGATGTAAGAAAATACATTTGATAAAATTTTTATTCTCTCTCTCTCTCTGGACTCATCGGATGCAGGATAAATTCACTCAGAGGAAACAGTTTCACATTTTACCATTTTAACAACTATTTTTTCAATATTATTGTGATAACATAATGTAGCAATCGAATAGCTATTAAGATCACATATCAGGAATGAGAAACATATATAGAATTATCACATACATCGTTCGACCAATATTCTCTCTCTATAGTTTTTCATATCAAATATAGTAAAGCATTTTTATTATAATGAAAATTTATTATATTTACGGTATTATAAAAGTGTATTTTGTTCACAAACAATGAATTTCTTAAAATAAAACTGAAATAATATGATAATTACACACTTTTTTTTTAGGAAATTTAAATTGATGTAAAAATTTAGAAATATAGGATACAACAGATGTAAGAAAATACATTTGATAAAATTTTTATTCTCTCTCTCTCTCTGGACTCATCGGATAAATTCAGTCAGAGGAAAAACAGTTTCACATTTTACCATTTTAACCACTATTTTTTCAATATTATTCTGATAACATAATGTAGCAATCGAATAGCTATTAAGATCACATATCAGGAATGAGAAACATTTTTTTTATTATTCATATATGCCCATCCAATTTTTCGTTTATAATCTCGCCATTTCATAACATATTTAACCCTTTCGGTCCTGGCGTATCATTTATGACACATGATATTTTCTATTTTTTTAACCATAAACAATTAATGAAAATTTATCTCCAAAAAAGTCTTAGAAAGTGTCCGAGATGCTAAATTTAAAATTATATAATTTTAGAATAAATAGAATTAAATCAGGTATGAAAGGGTTAATTAAATTTCTTATTACAATATGTAATTATGCGTATTGTGGATCATAAGCTATAACTAGTGGTAGGATTCAAATAATTTAAAACCGGTTCGCTGCCCTAACGATCGTTTTAAATATAAAAAATGATATACCGAAAGGCAGTTTATCATCTCATACAGTTAATACTGCTGCTCCTTGATTCATCTCATACAGTTAATACTCCATGTTGCTTCTTGATTGGCGTCCTCACTTACAATTTTCTTCGCTTTGATTCGAGCATAAAAACGCGAGGGAATAAAAATATATTTATTTTATCAGGTATAACGAGTTTTATGAAATGAATAAATAAATATTACAAGCTTAGTTTCGTATAACTTTTTTCACCTCTGGACGGAATGAACATTACTACGGGCACTAAGAATACGCTGTTGCGCGGATGAACGTTAAAAAAAAGTAAAGGATGTAAATTTGTGATACCCACACTGGACACTGCCCAAGCGTCCACCTTGGAGAGAACCCTGATAACTAGTGCCATTTTAATAGTCGGTTCGCCGAACTCAACAAAAAATTAGGTATCAGTTCTACGTAAAGGATGTAAATTTGTGATACCCACACTGGGCACTGCCCAAGCGTCCACCTTGGAGAGAACCCTGATTACTAGTGCCATTTTAATAGTCGGTTCGCCGAACTCAACAAAAAATTAGGTATCAGTTCTACAGAAACCGGTGCGAACCGGCTTAATGTCATCACTGGCTATAACATTTACGGTGCCTTTATCTCTCTTTTTTTTGACGTAGAACTATGTCTTTCTCCGCGATGGGTAGAGGATAACCTCCGGAACACAGATGCAACGAAACCTTGTTGCACTTTAAACGTTTATATTTTCGAAATTAATAATCGTAGAGTGATAAATAATACATCATTAGACAGCATATGAAGTCCTATTTATAACAAAACAAGTTTTAACCTTCCAACTCTTAACACTTCGATATAGTACCATTAGAAAGTTAATACAGTCAATTCCGCTTAATTGGGACACGTTGGGACTAATCCATTTTGGCCCAATTAAACGAACTAATAATAAATTCTAAAATAAAATATACAACACATAGGTAAAAAATAATAATTAGGTACCTATTTTAATGCTTTATTTAAACTAAAATACAGAAAATATTTGTACTATAAATAGTGAAGAAAAAATAATACATACATGATAAATTTTACAATTTCAAATTTTAATTCTGCAAAAATGCATCAAATGTATTCTGTCTTTTGTTTTTTGATTTTGGTACACCAGTTATATCAGCGAGTCTACGATAGCTTTTATTAAATGGCTGGCTTTTAATTTTATCCAGCAAAGCAATTTTACTTGAAAGTGTAAAATCATTTCTTGGCATCTTGGCAAAGATTTAAAAATTTTAAATAAAATCGACACTGTAAATGAATATCGCTAGGTACGGTAATGATAGATTCTTAAACATAAACAAACTTGACAGATACACGAGGATAGATAACTGATTCGCATCACGCTAGTATTGCCAAGTATTAAAGTACATAGTGTTGACATACTTTCGAAAAATCCCTAAAATATGTCAAAAATTGCTAAATTCTTTTTCTGATACTGTCCCAATTAAGCGAAAAGTTGTCCCAATTAAGCATTTAAATTATGTATTAGTTTATTAGTTTGGTTTCCGTTCTTTGAGATTTGGCCCAAAAGAGCAGCTGCCTCAATTAACCGGTGGCAAATTAAGCGGAATCGACTGTATAAATAAAAAAGAAAATTTATTGATAGTTTAACTGTGAAGTAAGTTTAAATCCCGGTGGCAAATTAAGCGGAAACGACTGTATAAATAAAAAAGAAAATTTATTGATAGTTTAACTGTGAAGTAAGTTTAAATCTATTCTATAAATAAAAAGTAAAAAAATCCAATTCATTTACATAATAAAAATTTTCTTTCTGTAAAGTCTGTTTAATGATCTTATAAGGGAATTAAATTTGGAAATATGTTTGAAAAAATAAGATACAGTAAGACCCCGCTTAACGCTGTTTCATTATAACGTGATTTTTTCAAATTCTATATTTTTTATTGATTTGGCGCGGTTTTTCAAACCGTTATACTCGCATAAATCCGAAATCGCACGAATTTGTTGCTTTGATACTCCTATGCCGTCTCGCAGTGCATTTGATATCAGTGCACTGCAGTATATACGAAAATCTGCTGCGGTCACAGTTCATATTTATGATCGGTCATCAATATAACAATTATTTCATTTTAGTTTTAACCGGAAAACTTCCATGTCGAATTATAGTTCCTTGAAGTTAGAACGTTTTTCTTACATCGGTATTTTTGTCAAAATATGTTTAGCACTATAACGAAAATTATGAATCAGTTTATACAGAATGATCCAAATTTTGATAGAAGTTCAAAGACAGGACGAAGTGTCATGGATGCGATGTCTTGATATCGACAATTGCTGGCTGAACGAAAAAGGAAAAGGCAAACGACGTCGGATGACTTCTTAATGAAAAAAACAAAAAGTCTCAAAATGAGGAACAGCCTTCCTTCTCACAAACATAAATTATTTACTTGAATACTTTTGATTTTCATAAATGATTTATGAGTACAAATCGATTTTAGCAATAAAAAAGTCTATAATTAACGTAATACAACAGTAATAATATATCTACAAAATAAATAAAAAAATGCTACGTATATATATTTTTTCATTTTCCCGTTTCACCTATTCCCATTATTTACGTGTTAAGATGACCTCGTTTAACGCTGTTTCATTTAGCGCTTTGTTTCTTTGGAACATATCCGACGCGTTAAACGGGGTCTCACTGTATATGATATTTGTATTTTTTTAGAAAGATGTGTTAGCAATCGAGTCTTAGCATTAAACGTGAATCTGACTCTGTTGCATATCACATAAAACTAGATCTGTGAAATCTAAAATAAAATTCTAAATTGAAAAAATTCCATTAGATTCATTTATTTTATTTATTTAATATAAATTATTTTCATCATGTTTGAATAATAAAATTCATAATCGATTTTTATCAAAATAATTAAAATCGATAATGCTATATATTTTTAATATATTACAACAATTAAATGTATTTGCACTCGAATATACGTAAAAGATATATTTTCAGAATAAATCTTGGTAATTCATTGTGTGTCAGTTTAGAAATCAATTTTTCGCAGATTAATTTGTCATTAAGAGTTAATTCATCGTTGTTCAATTTATCGCATGGTATTGTTTCGTCATATATCACTTTGTTAGCGATTAATGTATCATAAAAATGACAAATTTCAATTACAGCTTTTATATCATAAAGTGATTTGTTAATTTTTAAGTTAATCTGTCATCGAAATTTTGTTTCGAATTAAATGTATAACATCTTTCTTTTTTTTTTTTTCTTTTGTATGGTAAGCTTGGTGGCTAAAACGTATAACATCGACAACATAACTTTTGTGTTTTAAAGAGTATTTTATTAAAATTCAAACTTTGCTTGTCGTTTTGTAGGAGTACATTTTTTAAACTAGAATTTAATATAGGAGATGATGAAACAAAATCATATAAACTCTATATGTCCTATAAATTCTATATGCAGCATATTTTATTTTTGAACGTATTATCAGCATGGAAGTGATTCTAAGCTAAATAATAACCGATACTCTTTTTCTTGAATATCTCGGAATCATTCAAATCATTATAGTTTGTTCTATATGAATTATTATTAATTTGACATATATATTCGAGAAAAGTAATTATTAAGTGGCAAAACGAAAATAGATCCTGCCTTGGACAATCTGGACTTTGGATGGAAAGTCAAAGTGTTTCCATAAGACCAATCCATCGATGATGAAAATGGTGTCTCGAAAAGTTCTAGTAACAATTTGCTAAAAAATTATTAAAAATACTTTAGTCCAAGTATCATAAAATTCTTTAAAAACTATATTTACTAAAAGAAAACATCATCTAATTAAATGATAAAACAAACTTCAAATGCCATCGATGATGAAAATGATGTCTCGAAAAGTTCTAGTAACAATTTGCTAAAAAATTATTAAATATACTTTAGTCCAAGTATCATAAAATTCTTGAAAAACTATATTTACTAAAAGAAAACATCATCTAATTAAATGATAAAACAAACTTCAAATGCTATGGACAGTTCAATAAGTTCCACTGTGAAGAAAATGTAACCTAACATAACCTAAATGCAATTCAGTCTGGTAAAGCTGCAAAGATGACGCATTGTTTCAGTGTTATTTTTTCAATATAAATGCAATTCAGTCTGGTAAAGCTGCAAAGATGACGCATTGTTTCAGTGTTATTTTTTTCTTTGCTTTATGATCGTAAACATCTCATACGCTTTGATTTTTGGAATCTATTACTATGTATGCATATAAAGATTTACAATTACTGAACAAAAGCTTAAAATTCATAATTAAATATTTAATATTTTACATTAGATCTGCATGAGGAGATAATGATCTCCAATCCTTCAGAATATTTCTATGATGAAGAAGCATATATATCCTTCATATGTAATGAAGGATTGATGTGAAACTTATAGATGAATAATTATTGAAAGTTGGCTTTATTCTCTTCCTTTTTTATCCTCCGGACAAATTCTCAGAGAGCTAAAAATAACTTAAACATTCACATCCAAATTTTATCAAACTCAATTGAACTCTGTAATCTTAAAAATGTTTGCAGATACTTTTCCATTGTCGGCCGATTAGGAATGAAACGTTTTTTTTTTTTTTTTTTTTTTTTTTTTTTTTTTTTTTTTTTTTTTTTTTTTTTTTTTTTTTTTTTTTTTTCTAGATTGGCCCGATTGAGGAGAAAATTTTGGAATACTATTAATTTAAAATGATACAAAAAATATTTATATTGTAAATCTATCCGAAAAGAATTGAATGGTATTACTTTTAGATATGTTTATGGAAAAGGTATCCCATAGCGCCTTTAATTTTGACTGTATTTTAATTTTTCAGGGAACTTAGTAAACAAAGAAACGTCTATATTCTACAAGGATGTTTTATACATGGACAGTTCTCTCTGTTAGTCTCATTATCAACTACTGTGAAGCTACTGACCGAAAGCAAAAAATAAAACCGCTGAGAACAAAACCGGAGTCTACGTTCCTGTATCGTTAGCTGAATGCAACATTTCTTGTTATTTGAGGTGTTTTCTTTCTGTTTTTTTTTTGCGTTATTGATATGTCGTTAGCTGAATGCAACATTTCTTGTTATTTGAGATGTTTTTTCTGTTTTTTTTTTTTTTGCGTTATTGATATATATTGTTTAGCGAATGGATGTAAGAATGAGCAAATACGAGGTGATACAAGGTAGGAAATACTTTTCAAAGATGAGGAAATATTATATTTGACAAGATTCTACTTTAACTGCTTAAGATAAGAAATTGATGTTGTTGTTACTTGTTGTATTTACAACAACTGTATAGAACTGTATAGTTGTTGTATTTACAACAACTTTATCTATTAAAAGTAATTAAAGTTATGCAATAATTTAAGATTGAAACAAATTCTTGGATATATTGCATAGCTCGAATCAACTTTGCAAAGAAAGCTAGAAAATAATAATTCTCTGATAATTAAGATTACCTGAAACAACTGAAAGATCAATTCTAAGTAGTCGGATGGGGGATACAACTTACATCGATATTTTGAAGAATTTTTTAAATAAAGCTATTTAGTGTTTTTAAATTCTATTAGAATTGCGCGATTTTCCCGTGTTTAGTGACAATGTTCCAATTGTAATACCAAAATTAAATTGTTGAGAATTTAACGAGAACAAACACATTTATAACCAGAATTAACATTGCAATTGGTTCTTAATCTATTAAAATCTGTAGTGTTAGCACTAATGGCTTTTTAATATTGATTTTTTAATGCAATACCTAAATAAAAATTTGCTCTGTTGAAATTTGCTCTGTCCATTAGTTTCTAAGCATTCTATGCATTTGTGTTGCACATTTAATTAATTAATTTTGCTCTGTTGAAATTACTGTCCATTAGTTTCTAAGCATTCTATGCATTTGTGTTGCACATTTAATTAATTAATTTTTAATTACATTGATGAAAATTATTGTTTTTTTAAATTTTGATCTAGATAATTTTCTAAAGTTATTTTATTTAATTTATTAGCAGTTCATCGTAAGATCAAGATTCTACCAATTTGTTTGATATCTTGAACATGCTGGACGTTTGAAATTCGATTAGTTACCACTACCAGTCCTAAATCTGATAGTTGCGAAGCATTCAACATCATCATCAGCAGCAGCATTTATATTTTCATCCACTGCTGGATATATATGCTACCTTCATCATGGAAACATTTTGAATGATTGCAGATCATTATCTCCTCTTGACGGTCTAATGCGAAGTATTAAAATATTTAATTATGAATTTTAAGGTTTTGTTCAGTAATTATAAATCTTTATTTGCATATACAGTAATAGATTCCAAAAATCAAAGTATATGAGATGTTTACGATTATAAAACAAATAAAAGAATATGCTGAAACAATGCGTCATCCTTGCAGCTTTTACGAGATTGCATTGCATTTGTATTGACATCTTCATAGTGGAACTTATTGAATTGTCTATATTACTTGAAGTTTGTTTTATTTACTTCGAATATTATATTTTTTCGAAATAAGTTTAAACGCGAAGTTGAAAAACGATAGATGTTGCATAAAATATAGATATTCGATAAAAAAAAACGATCTTTGTGAAGCGATAGCATATAGAACGATCATTTACTTTTATTATTTCTCGATATTCATCAAAATTGAACGATCTTTGTGCAGCGATAGCATATAGAACGATCATTTACTTTTATTATTTCTCGATATTCATCAAAATTGAATATCCTGATTAGATGCAAATAATCCAAGAAGTGCCAAAAAGTATACAGAACAGATTTTTGAATAAAAACCACAGTATATAAATAATTCTCTTTTCTAAAATTTTTGATTAACTAGTCGGATGTAAAAAGTTATAAATGCAGATACTGATTTTAATGCTTGTTATTCTCCTGATTGATCCAACAATTTAGGATAAAAGTTTTTTCCTTCCATTTTTCCCATTCTAGAAGTCTTTATCAGTTTTCCCATTGAATATCAAATGGCGTATTATCAAAAATTTTTTCTTGTTGATTTCAATTATGTTACTGATTTTCATAAAATTTAAAATCTAAAGCGATAATTTCCTTCAACTGAAGAATTCACGAGAAAAATCAAAATTTTTTTTTTTTAAATGACATGATAAAAGTCGATTTTGATAGTAAAGTATTTGTGTTCTCATTATTTCGTCCAAGGTTTAGATTTATGAAGTCTATAAATATTTAAAAAAAATTTTATATTTCATTTTTTAATCAGCTGCCTGAAATTAAATCGTAAATTAAATGCAAATAAATTATTAATAAATTATAAATTGAATTAAAAAGGATCAATATTTACACTGAGAGTGGTGCCATCTCTTGGTTATTTGAAGTATTATTACCCAAATCCCGTTTCTGTTCCCGTCGCATTTTGAAGTTAATATATAAGCGAGATAAATATCTTAATACCAAAATGGCAACCAGAACAGCTAATTTTACATAATTATGGAAGAAAATGGAATTCTAAAATGTTAAAAGTCAGATTATAGTATCCGGATCTCAAGAAGATAATACAAAGTAATAAAGTTACGAACAGAAACTCTTGACTTCGCAAAACGAATTATCACAATGTGCTTTCAACAACTACAGAATTATTGATTGATTTAATTTTCCTTATTACATTAGCAGTTTTAACTATGACGATAGGCAAATTTTCCTCTTCGTAATTTAATATATAGTATTAAATATTTAAAAACGGAAACAAAATAGGAATATTAATTACTTATGGCATACAGAAATGCTTTCCATTGAATTTCATAAAAAATTATAGTGAATAATTTATAATTATTTAAAATAATTTATTTCTCATGAATTATTGCATAGTTATAATACAAGTACATAATTTTCTGTAAATTACAATTCAAATTATGATTTTCTAAATTTAATAAGTATTCTTAATGAGACTTTTTATAAAAATATCTGCAGTGGAGAGTTAAACAGTATATATCTAGCATGGAAAGATTTATAGAAATATGTTGAGCATAATAACTAAAAACATATAAATTGGAATTATAAAGTTTCATTTTCCTTCGGAATGTAAGCTAAAAATAAGATTACCATGCTGTTCCCTAATAATTTATATCCTTCCCCACTAATAATTTTTGAAGTAATGAGTGGATTTTCATGAACTTGACAATTTCATTATATCCTTCCCCACTAATAATTTTTGAAGTAATGAGTGGATTTTCATGAACTTGACAATTATATTCTAGCATTAAATATAATCTCAACGTTGCCTCATTTAATTCTCTAGCTTCAATCTTCTTAAAGAGTTTGAAAATCCGCCATTTAAAAAAATGGCGCACTTTCAAATTTCAGAATTCTCTCTTAATTTCTCCTGAACTATTCATTGAATTTTTATGAAATTTAATAAATAGTCAAGTCATTGAAGATCATGAGAAATATCAATTAGCCTTTTAGCTGCAATTTTTAAAAAAATGATGGATGTTCAAACTTCGCAAATTTATTCTTGATAACTTTTAAACTGTTTGATAGAAATTTATAAAATTTGACTGGCTGATCAGAATATTAATGGTATCAAATTTACTGTTGAATCAAGATTAAAGATTAATTGATCTTGTAAATTTATCTTTTTTAGAAATAACGTATGTTTAATTTTATTAAGTTTCTCTGTAATAACTATAGAAGTATTTAATAGATTTTTATGATATTCTACATATAGATTATGCTACTGAAGACAATTTCGATGATATACATTTTAATCTTGCATCTTTAATAATTCCAGGTAAAGGACATCGTAATAAATCATTTTTTAAGTGAAGCAAAATACAAGTAATCATTATATTTCTTGAAAATGTAGTTTTTTCCATTAAAAATGGAAAAAATCTTCATCTTAGATATATAACGGGATTTTTCTAGTATGGAAAATGAGCAATTAGTTTTTTCTAGACTGTTTTTTTTTTTACTTTTTTACAACTGCTTGATATTATTTAATTTAATTCATTTTGTACATATTTGACAGATGATAATCAAATTTTTAATTATATAAGAAACTTATAGCGCAAAAGTTAGTTTCACTTATACGAAAATTTTGTAGCAAATTTTGTTTGTATTAAAATTTTAATTTTCGCTAAATGTTTATTGCTTTGCCAAGAAAAAAATAAATAAAGATAAATCCATCAAAATTTATCATTGCTAAGAAAACATTAAAAATTTTGTGAATATTATCCTCCACATTTTAAATTTCATCCGTATAAATTATACTATTGCATTTCATTAGATTTCACTTTTACTAGACATTACCCGCTCATATAAATGATCGGAAATCTTATAATCATGGAGTATCATTAAAAAAACTTACGTACCGGTACTTGCTTAGATGGCGGCCATTATTAGAAACAGCGCTACCTGCGAATTTTGTCTTTTTTTAGAGGAATTACAATTTTAATTAATTTTTTCTTTAATTTTTAAATTATTAATAACCACAAAAAATTTGGTTGTCGCAGAAATCCAAAAATTAGATCTTTTAAATGATACCATACTTATAGGAATCGGTACAGTGGTTCAACTGCAAAATTGATATCCATCCAGCCAGTCACGTATCCCTATTAATATATATGATTTAATACAGAAGGTAAAAAGAGATAAATAAAATAGAAGACCTACTTATAGGAATCCGTACAGTGGTTCAACTGCAAAATTGATATCCATCCAGCCAGTCACGTGTCCCTATTAATATATATGATTTAATACAGAAGGTAAAAAGAGATAAATAAAATAGAAGAAAAGCATTGATTCAGACAAAATAATGCGAAATTTATATATACCTATCACTCATTCAAACTTATTATGTCTAATGTATAGAAATAAAAAAATTCATTAAGTGAGAAATATATCTTATTCAATAATGTTTATTACTCGAAATTTATATATACCTATCACCCATTCAAACTTATTATGACTATTGTATAGAAATAAAAAAATTCATTAAGTGAGAAATATATCTTATTCAATAATGTTTATTGAACGGTACGAAAATATCGATAAATTATTTGCCAACCTTCTTCCTTAAGCACCTGAACACCACTCTAACCATGTATTATTATTATATCAATATACCAAATTTACCTCACCTTACTGATTAATTTCGATCTATCTACCACTAAACAGCATAAGTCGTTAAGATGCTTATCGTTGAATTAATAATCTAAGATCCATTTACTATATGATAGCGAATAATCAAAGACAGTTTTAGCTTACAGTGATTCCGAAAAACCTATCAATAATAATTTAAACAGTAAAGAATTTTATGATATTTTGATATAGCAATAAATAGAAAAACTGGAGAAACGATATTGGATGACATTAAATAAATAAATAAGTTATTTTATTTTGTTTGTCTTAATCGGACTTTATCGGCAAAGTACTTCAATTTTTTGTAATTTTAGATAAAAAATTAATTAATTTTATTTTAAACGTTTTAAGTATCAGTCGGGATTTTTATATCAAACATAATTGGATGTATTTTAAAACATTTAAATCTGGCTTTCTCTGTTCACCATCTCTGTAAGTGTGAAGAGTTCGCATATGTAATTTTAATTAGAAGAAAGATAAATGATTTAAATTTATACTTTTTTCCCATTTCTGAAAGCAAGATTCAGTTTTACAGAGAGAGACATTGGACTGAATTTAGTAGATATACTATATAGATTGTAATATTTTTCATCTATATAAATTCTAATCGAATTACTTTTATTGTTAATTAATTGTAATCATTTGAGAATATAGAAAATATTTTATATTTGTAGTAAAAATACAGTAGATGTAGAAAGAAAGATGAAATTTAATAGAGCTTGATCTATACGAGAGTCTCAATTTTCTTTTATATAGATCAATCCTTAAGCTTACATTAGAAAGAAAAAAATATAGATCTTCCTACTCGTTTCAGATATTAAGAATTAGCTTTTAAAAGAATAACTTGGTAAACTATAATGTAATTGGAGTAACGTTGCTTTTAAAAGTCAGATGAAAATAAATATAGCCATATCAGAATTTTCTCGTATTCTTTGTAAATTTTACATAAATTGTTTAGTTGTAAGCTGAGATATTTTGTTTTGTTTGTAAAAAGAGACTTTATTAATGAATACACAAGGGATGTGATATTTTTATAAAATTTACAATACTTCCTAAGCGGAAAAATAAGCTAAAAATCTAATTATTGTTACGAGAAAAACAAATTAATACAAATTGATTTTTTGGAGATCAATAATAATTATAATATATCCTTGCTGTAAGAAAAAAAAATTCTCATCAGTTTGGTTGATAGCAATATGATATATTTCACATCATAATGCAAAATATTTACTCAAGAAGCTTCAAGGAAACTTTCTATCTTGATGTTTTATAATTTACCTTTGATATTTTATAGTTTACTTCATTTTAAACCATCACCTTCTTTTTTAAAAAATAAATAAAAATATAGTTAGATAGAAGCACGTCTTATAAATGAATACGCCAAGAGTCTCGTTCATATCCAGTTTTCGAAAGTATTTTAAAAAAGCAATCCTTGATTTGTTAATATAACCTGACTAGTTTTAAATATTAATTATTGCTGAAAATATCATATAATGAAGTATTTTGATGAAAATATATTTATAATCTCTTTCAAAACTTTAATTCATTTATTTTTAAAATATTCTCTATTTTATGCTATATTTACTGTATACAGCTTAATTGCAAAAAACTTTATTTTGATTATATAAAAAAATAACTAAAAAATCAGAATTACGATTATTATATTTAATTATAATAAATAAATAAATTTTAATCGATATAAAAATAAATTTTTAAACAATTTTTTTTTCCCATAAACGAAAATGAGATATCAGAAAATTGTTTTCGAAAATAACATTTTCATCACGAACAGGTTTCCTATCGATATTACTTCGTTTTTCGAATAAAGTATTTGCAAGCATATAATATTGTGCGCAATTCGTGCATCAAATTTAATAAATATTAAAATCATCTACGGTTACCACGAAATAAAAAAAAAAATCAATTCAGTAAACAAGGTCTTATCACGATAAGCGAATAATATATATTGCAACAGCACAAACAATACCAAGTATTAATAATTTCATTACATTTGCGTTCGATGCAGCAATACTAACTCACCTTCTGTATAAGTCAGGCGAGTTTTAAATGCGCTGGGAATAAGCTTCGTTGCATTTAAACAGTTTTTTTGAAAAGTTGTTATGAAATCTCGGAAATTCCGATTTTTCTTCGAAAGGAAAAAAAAATGCTATATGCCCGATTTAACTATATTATGGAGATACGACGAAGGAGATCGAAGAAAACATAAAAACCTAGTTCGACAGTAGAGAGAACAAATACGATGTACAATAATCGATAGCGATGTTAATAGCAATACTTTTTAATCTATAATGTAATCAGTAAATAGACTTCCAAGATATGTGCATAAACAAAGTTTTTTTTTTTGTTTAGTAACCGATCAATTGATAAAATGTCTTTGCATTATACATAAGCTAGGCCACACACAAGTGCCTACAGTGACTCACGGGTTCCAGGCAGCTGACATCATACTGTGCAACCAGCTAGTTCACTCTTGTCACTATTAGAATTGACATCGATTACGTTATTTGTTCTCCATGCTGTCAAGTTACTTTTACATTTTCCTCTGACCTTTTCCAATCCTATATCTTTCTAACGCAGTTGAATGGATACAATGTATATTATATTCGTGTAACGCTTCTAAGTCATGCTGAGTTAGATAATTTACCGAAATTTCTTAAAACTTTCTGCAACCTTCTATTTATTTTACGATTTTCATTTTATGTTTCCACAAATTAATAACCTATTAATGGAAACTTTTATAAATGAATGAATAAATGTTATGACAACTGTCTTTAGTTATTTATTATAACTATACTGTATTTGAATAAGCATGCTAGAAAATATCCGATATTCAACTATGTTATGACAACTGTCTTCATAAATATTATGATTTATTTATTTATTATAACTATACTGTATTTGAATAAGCATGCTAGAAAATATCCGATATTCAACTTTAATTAAATAAATTCATAAATTCTGATTATTTTAATGCGAATTTTTATAATAAATTTTAAAACTATATACAACTAAAACTACTCTCAAATGAATATATATTTTATTTTGGCACTTGAGTTTTCGGAATGTTTCAATAAGCCAAAATTTGCACTAAACCGTAAAGCAAGCTTATATAAAATAATACTACTGTAATAATAATATTCAGAAAATAAATTATTTTGGACAGTTTACCTAAAATTTAAGCAACCGGTTGCTGTATTTGAAATTTTTACTAGCTTCGGGAGATAGAATTAGAGGCTATGATGATATATACGTTTGTAATTTATTGAGATTAATGTTTGTGTTGAATTATTCAATAGTAAAATAACTTTATATTTGAAATTTTTACTAGCTTCGGGAGATAGAATTAGAGGATATGATGATATATACATGTACGTTTGTAATTTATTGAGATTAATGTTTGTGTTGAATTATTCAATAGTAAAATAACTTTCTTTTATTTAAACATGCATAACCAACTTAGAATTGTTATATATACTTGAGAATAATGTGTTTAATTGGTTATTCATTATATTTTTAAGAAAAAAGTAATAAAACATATAAGTAGCCTATTTATACAGTGTTATTTTAAAAAGTTTCGCCTTTTATAGTTTAAGCAATTACATTTAGATGAAATGTAAATAGGATCTCAAATAATTTAAAATTAAAAACGTTCATTTAATAATTGTGTAAATAAAAAATTATATTTAAATATTACTAGACGACATGCTCGGCCGACCTTTACGATATTTAACTGCAATTATTAAGAGTATTACTGTCTAAAAATCGTAAAAATAATTTAGATTAACTATATACAGTCGATTCCGCTTAATTGGGCCACCGGTTAATTGGGGCAGCCGCTTTTTTGGGCCAAATCTCAAAGAACGGAAAACAAACTAATATATAATTTAAACGCTTAATTGGGACAATAGCAGAAAAGGAATTTAGTAATTTTTGACATGTTTTAGAGATTTTTCGAAAGTATGTCAACACTATGTACTTTAATACTTGGCAATACTAGCGTGATGCGAATCAGTTATCTATCCTCGTGTATCTGGCAAGTTTGTTTCTGTTTAAGAATCTATCATTACCGTACCTAGCGATATTCATTTACAGTGTCGATTTTATTTAAAATTTTTAAATCTTTGCCAAGATGCCAAGAAATGATTTTACACTTTCAAGTAAAATTGCTTTGCTGGATAAAATTAAAAGCCAGCCATTTAATAAAAGCTATCGTAGACTCGCTGATATAACTGGTGTACCAAAATCAAAAAACAAAAGACAGAATACACTTGATGCATTTTTGCAGAATTAAAATTTGAAATTGTAAAATTTATCATGTATGTATTAATTTTTCTTCACTATTTATAGTAAAAATATTTTCTGCATTTTGGTTTAATAAAGTATTAAAATAGGTATCTAATTATTATTTTTTACCTATGTGTTGTATATTTTATTTTAGAATTTATTATTAGTTCGTTTAATTGGGCAGCTGCTTAATTGGGTCAAAATGGATTAGTTCCAACGTTCCCAATTAAGCGGAATCGACTGTATTACTTTAACGTTACTTTACGTACTTTAACGCATTTACGCCATCTGAAGATAATTTTATGGAACGAAAAAAAAAAAAAGAATCCCATAAAGTTTTTGAGAAGAGCCAAATTAAAATAAGTACGTAAGAATAGTCACAGAGATGGTTCTTTAATTGGGAAAATTGTTACTAAAGTGTGAACTCAAAATCATCGTTGCATTTCTATCTAATAATTGTACAACCTGGAACAAAATAATTGCTCTACTGTAGTTGTTTTTGATACACAATGACCCTTATTTTTAAATGGCTACTGAAAATAAGTACGATATGCTTGTATTGATGCTGAATAATATTCTGTATTATAATTTAAATATAATAAATTGGATTATTTGGCTCGACGAGTAATTCGGATCACTCAAAATAATTTCTGTATATCTAAAAAAATCTGGCAATTCTGTTGGTTTTCTGTGTACAACAGTTATATTATAGAGTCATATCTGTTATGTACACAGTTTGCCAGGATTTACAACAGTGATCCAAATTATGCCATCTTATATCTTCTTTTGATTTATAATGAAAAAGGCGCATACAGACGAGTAACATACAGTTGTCTAACTCTGTTCATAATGGAACTCAAATCATAATTTTAAAATAATTTATTGTGATTTCAGTACGATTAATTTAAATTAAATATCACTGGTCTGTCTTTAATTATATTTTCATGCAATTTTTTTGATTAAAAATCTAGCAGGCCTTATCATCATCTAAGTTATGCAATTTTATTTTTGTTGTTAAATTGATCGTAATAGAGAACTCAAAAGATATAAAGATTTGCATTCATTCAGGAAAATTTTCATTAGAAATATTTCTCTTTAGAAAAGCATAATTCGTCCAATATGCAATTTGGTTATCATTCATGTAAAAATTCGAAAACTGTGGGATCAAGTTATGTTATTGCTTGTGTTGTATTCATAATGTTTTCTAGTGATAAGCAATATTCATATTTCTAAAACAATATTAAAATATAAGTACTGTACGTAATTAATAAAAAAAATCTCCTTAAAAAATTAACATTTTGGAACTTTTTAATGCTTATTATGTTTTATTTTAACATTTATATACGCATATATTAAAATTCTAATGCGTTACAATTAAAAATTTGCTAAATTTTTAAAAATCTAGTCGTTAGATAACGTAGTCATTATAACAATAAATCGCTTGCTCAATACAGTTTTTTTTTTTTTTTTTTTTTTTTTTTTTTTTTTTTTTTTTTTTTTTTTTTTTTTTTTTTTAGATTAAATATTATTTTTACGTTTCGAAGAAAAGTTTTACTTTAAAAACAGGAAAAAGAAAAAATATTTTAAATGACTTACTCAAGCTGAACGCCGATAACGATATTCGGGTTCTTCTGATTCAGCTAAGAGATTAGCTAAAGCGTAGAGTCTAGCCATTTCATCGGGTGAATTGTAATTAGGTTTTGTTTCTACAACTTTCCCCCACTTTCCTTGATTAATTGATCTCTTTTTCTGTCCAGGAACTGCCAGGAAACGATAATCAACGGGGTAGAAATACGACGGTGATCGACGTGCTACTGTAAACACCGGTTGTCTTCTATAAAACCAGGATTGGTCGTCGTCATGCTTTCTATAAACGGGAAGATCCAATTCTTCATCGTTCATTAACAAACTGGATGGTTCATAATCTTCTATTGTTTCTGGTACTGCATATCCGTTATAACCGTATTCTGAATTCTGTTGTTCTGGTAAGTCTATTGGAAGAATTCCATATCCTGATGGAACCTGCAAAACAGTGTTTTATTCAATTATAAAACAGTAAGCGTACTATTTTATGTTTACTAAATCAAATATTATTTAATGTGTATCAACTATTAAATAACGCATCAAGGCCATTTATAAGTTTAGAAATGTGCAATTTTTTTAATTAATTATAAATTTTCTAAAATTGTTGGAATTTCAGTTGAAAAAATATTTTATTTATGAATATTAAGAGTCGTTACGGGAAGAAAATCGTTCAGGAATCCAAGAAGCAAATATCATCTTACACAATATTTAGTTTATTCTATGGCTGCTATAGAATTTCATTCATTGTATAAGATATTCGCCACAATATTCTTCTGATACACGTATTTGATGCCTACATTTTCTCTTTAAATCTATTTTTTTTTTCAATTAAAACATCCCGGAAGAGTTATTTTTTTCATCCAGGATAAATAATAGTAACTAAGAAAATAGAGGTAACATAAATACTAAAAAAAAAGAGTATTTTTTTAATATAAAAAAGTTAATCAAAAAATTCCTATAAAATTTATTTAAAAATCAAAGAAATCTAAAATCCAAATTGATTATCCATCACCTTGGAACAGAATGATGGATCAGTTTTTTTTTTTTTGTACTGATATACAGTACAAAAAAAAAACTTATATAGTATCATATAAAAAAAAAGTTTTTTGTATGATACTATATTTTTTCCCCAAAACTAATATAACTAAGAAATGCGTTGATTAAAAATTCAATCTCTTGCCATTTTGTTTCCATAAACTTGTGGTCACGATACATGAATTATATATTTGCTTTAACAATATGCAATATGCACGGTTGTGGTTAAATTCATGAACTGAACTTCGGATCTTGAACACCATTAAAAATTTGGTATTTCTATCTTTCACTGTTTGCTACATATTTATTTAACAATTTGAAAATCGAAAATATAGGAATATTTATCAAAGATTATGTTAAGAAAAAAAACTACGATATCATCAATTTATAAAGCCATTAAGGACATCGCGAGTTAAGGTCTGTTACATTTTCAACTAACTAACGTAGGCGATAATTTATAACCAAAAAAACAATCTAATTTTCAAAATACTTTAGAATTTTTTTAGTTAAAAGATGCCCTTATCAAAATAATTTAGGAAAAAAAAAAAATAGTAACGGTTAAATTGAATTTCTTTTTCTTTGCCGATAAACTCGACAAGAAATTCATACCTCGTCAAGTTCTTCAAATCTTCCACCGTTTTCCATTTCTGAGAGTGGTCCTAAAAATGCAAGTAGGTTGTCAACATTGGTTTGTCTCTTCAATCTCAAAGCTCGTCGTGATAATCTTTTTCTTCGAGATAACAAATCTTTCAAACTACTTCGGAAACTTTGCTCGCGAAGTGGTAAAGCTCGACTTCGAAGATTTCTTTTGCGACGATATAGAGCATTAGAAAAATCGTATGCCGGATAATCTCCAACATCTTCTAAAAGAAAAAAAGAAAATAAAAACAAAAGTGAAAAATTAAAATTAAAAAAAAATTAGTTAAGAATTGCGAAAATGATGTTTAAGTTCTTAAAATCAGATTCATTTATTTTAATGGAGACAAACAACTTATCATGGCTGAAATATAATAGTTGGATGCTTAAAAATGAAATATCAGGTTTGTTATTGATTGTTCATTCTTGAACAAGCCAATAAGCCGTGGGCACATTCAATCACAGATGCAACTCCAAGAAGTTAGAAATTAATTATTCTGTCCGAAGTGAAATATAACTCAATAAAAACAGCTATTTAAACAAGAATAATGAAAATTAATCGATGCATTTAAACAGTCAATCTCTGAGACTAAGACTGAATATTTAAGAATTCAGTTTACTCCAAATTCCGATTTTTATTGCCAGAATTAAAATAACTGCATGCTTAACTATAATGTCTTTAACATTTTAAAAATATTTTAATTAAACTATTTAATTATGTAAAAATGCTGATAACTTTTAAACCAATGTGGTTTCTATGTTAGATTTTATTTCTTGTCATTATGGAAAAATATTTTAACGACATATTGGTAATAATTTTATGCAAGATCAAGTTTTGAAGAAAGTGAAGCAAACGTCATGATTACTTACGCATGGAATACAATGGAGGTTCCAGAACATCACCTCGTCCTTCATTCTGTTGATTGGAGGGCACTATTCCATATTCATTATCTGAAAAAAGTCGTTCATCGTTGTCATCCACATAATCTATATAATCAAGACGCCTATTTTCAGGAGTATTTTGAGACTGCGCAACCTTAGAAGATTGTTGTTGTTCATTTTCGGATTTATCTTCATTATCGGCTGGAAGAAAAGTCATTCGACTAAGAATATAATCCTGTTAAATGTTTTTTATTACGCAACATTATCTAGGAATTCAAAAGAATAGTGGAACGAAAAAAGAAAAAAAAAGTTTTTCTTTATTGCAAAGAATCAAAATAATGTTTCTTTTATTAACAATTTTTTTTTTAAATAGGTTATTTTTAAAGAAGATTAGTTGGATAAACAAAAAGAAGAATTACAAAAAGCATGTAAAAGAGACGATGTTGCTGTTGAAAGAAGTCAACGATCTACTTTCAAAAAAATTAATATTGTTTAAAATTATAAATAGACTTACACCAGTGGTTCCCAACGTGGGGCGCACGCCTCACAAGGGGGCAATTTGAGAATTAGTTATTAACGGTGAATTTTTTGATTTTTTTTTTGGTTCTAGAGGCCTCATATACAGTCAGAACCGGATTTGCAATTTTGGGGGCCCTAGGACAAGCAAGGCTTTGGGACCCCTAAAAATTCAAATCAGCTATGTCTAATTTTAAAGGCTCCTTATAACTTATAAGGAATCTTTAAAATTTTACTTTCTATCTAGCACTTTAAATAAAAATCCATTTTTTCTTATTAAAAGTTTATAAAAGTTGAAAACTGATTGATAGTTTTGGGGGCCCTAGAATCGCGGGGCCCTAGGAAGCGGCCTAGTCGGTCTATAGGTAAATCCGGCCTTGTATACAGTATATAAATATATATTGTGACATAGACCTTTTTAAAATTAAAATCAGAATGTACACGGCAGTTTTGAAACTTTATTTGCTGTTTTTCATATAAATTCATATTTTTATTTTTTAATTTTATTTTAAACTGAGTGATTTCTTCTTCAGTACTTCTTCTGTCCTTTCATTCTTTTACATTTCTCTTTCATGGATGTCATGTTCTTTGGAAGCTTGTTTATACTTCTTGTCCTTTCATTCTTTTACATTTCTCTTTCATGGATGTCATGTTCTTTGGAAGCTTGTTTAGACCAAGTTAACGGCCTTTTAAGCTTTCTTCACGGTATTAGGAGCTCTCTTTTTGAATAATAAAAATTGTGGGTCACAAGGGGCATCAGGATTTTAGAGATGCTTAGGTGGGGCACGGCCAAAAAAACGTTGGGAACCACTGGCCTACACTGTATATTCAAATAATATACTATAATTTATATCAAAATATAGTCATTAGATTCTTATTTCTAATTAATTTATCTATTTTAAGACGAAAATTAAAAAAAAAAATAAAAGAGAAATCTGATATAATAGTTCCATATATCTATAATATAAAAAGTCGTATAAGATTGCCATTTTATATTATTGTTGTGTGCTCCTCACTAATAATTTTAAACTAATTAAAATACATTTTTACAAATCTTTGAAGACGCAATCTGCTATTGAAGTTGATCTTGATGAAGCATTTTTTAATCCTACCGTTTCATCCGTTTTAAAATGGCCGACATTCAAACTTTTCAGATATCATTAAATGGAAGTAATACCGAATTGGATTCGATTATCAAGTAGAATAATTCTAGTACATATCAGATATGAGCTTAGACTTTGAAATAGTCCAATTTCAGACCCTATTTCAGATTGATTTAGGCTATTAATCACGAATTTCGATCATTCCAAAATAGCGGACATGTTCGGAAAGTAGGCAATTAATTGCTTTTTTTTTTTAAATATAAAAAAAAACACTATTTTAACCTTAAAAAAGTGTATGGTATATCCATCGCAAAATTTAATTAAAAGTCAAACATCGTAACTTATTAATTAAAATTTGAACTTCTCTCCTGATCCTGTTGCAAGATGGCGACATTTCGAAATTTTTAAAGGTCGTTTTCTTTGACTCCATTTCTCGCACGTAAATGATATCAAACTCATTTGAAAATGAATTTTTAATGTCCGTAATGCTATTTAAAAACTGGTTAAAAACTTTATCCTTCTATTTTTTTTTGTTTTAAATGATGACGAATGAGTAAATTAAGTCTTCCCATTGGGATTCGAATCAATTTTGATAATGGAAACGAGAGTCATCCGATCAAATAAACCAATATCACAAATATTTAAAATAATTCTTTAAATCGTGTTTCAAACCTGTAACATTATAGCTATTAATTTAATTTTATTACTTTTTTTTAAAAATAATTATATTTAAGAATCTTACTTTTCTGAGTTTCTGACGTATTATTTACAGCAGCTGTAAAAATAGGTTCTTCATCCTTTTTTTGTTCGTACGATATGATATCATCCATTAGATTAGCGGGTTTATTCTGTTGGTTTCCAAACATAATTTCTTCTTGAGATCTTTTATCTAAAATAATAATAATAATCTTATAAAATTCATAATAAGAAGTCAGTTGCGAGAACATAAATCTCTAGAAAATGTTTACCTTTCATATCTGGAGATGGTGATATAACATTGACATCATCATCTTTTGTTGAATCAGATGGTGCTGCTATTATTACAGTTATTAAAACTAAAAAGAATGCAAAGAGAAAAGGATTCCATCTGACCGCCATGTTATTCTGAAAATAAAATGAAAAAAAAAAAAAAATTTGCACATTAATAAAAACGTTTCGTTTATTTCTAAGTCGAAAGAAAAATAAAATAAAATATATATTTTAAGTGATCGAAAGGTGAAATTCCTAATCATATCTCGCATGAATGGTGTTCAAAGTTGACCGAGCACATTCCTCATTTTTGGAAGAAAATAAAACGGAGAAGAAACTGTTCAGCAGAAAAATTCGATCATCCGTTATGATGTATCTATTATTGCACTGCAGTTTTATCAAATGAGAATGTAGCCTTTCTTAATTTTTAAATATTAAAAAAAAAACTAGAATCAGGACGTAAATAATTTAAAAGTTATTAAACTCTGTAACATTAATAAGAAAAAACAATAAGAAATAAAATTTATGAATAGGAACCATCGCACTTAACTCATCAGAAATTTTATTAACTTCAACAACAATTTTGAGAGAAAATTGATGGCTTTTCTCTAAAAGCTTTGAGATAGAAAAACAGTAATATTGTTAAACCGTTATAAGAAAAAAAAAATTTATAATTTTATCTTAGTTTTCTATATGACAAAATTTTTAATTTTGTTCCGAGTAAGTTACTAAATTGCATTTTTATTAGGATTTAAAGCAGTAATAAAGTTAAATTTGTGAGAAATCTAAACATTATTAAAGAAATATTATAGTTTTATACAGAGAGAGAGATATTTTTAATGAATTAAATATACATAAAGATGAGAAAATTTGTTTTCAAATTAAAATATTAGCTGAAATATAAAATTATATTTCCTTTAAAAAAAAATTGAAAAATGAGAATTATTATTTAACTTCGGAAAACTGTAATGAGATAAAGAATATTACTGTTAATCATAATTTTTTATATATATATCGTTTATTTTCTGGGAAATTTATCATTATATACTTTTTTTTATTAAATAATAACTAAAAAACGTTTTTATTCTAATGCTTAGAATAATTCCTTCTTAACTCATCTCGAAAAATTTAATTAATTATAATAACAACGAACTATTTTATATCTTCAGGAATTTTCCTGAATGGAAAGTGGAAAAAATAATAATAAAATATATTATAATAATTATTTATTTCATTATTACTAGGAACAAAAATATTATTCATTATTTTCAAACAAAAATTTTAGTTTCCTATTTTTAATTAATGAGAGA
>AYEL01077228.1:0-18100 GCA_000484575.1 Olivierus martensii
TTTTTTTTTTTTTCTAGCACAAAATTAAAATTCACTTAATATATATCACATCACTTTACAGATAAAGCAAATGTTACTACAAGAAAGTTCTTTCAGTTTTAAGCGAAAATTAATTACTTTGAGTTTAATAAGGAATTTTAATTTTAAACTGTACACAATAAAGTTATTGTATGTTAAAGTTATAGATCTCTCAAGGTCTAGACTTTTCAACATTCGGCAGGAAATTAGATTTGCTTTATTCTTTAACCGTTCACTAACGAAACGTGTTTCTTTAATTCATTTAATTTTCTAATTTAATATCACACGAATCGATCAACGTCTTTCAAATAATTAACAAAATTTAATTAAGATTTATTCTTTCCCCCAATTTATTTATGATCTTGAGTAATAGATAAAATTGGAAATTATAATATATAATTTAACAATATTTAGAAAACTTTTTTTTTTTTATGTTTTACAACTTAAAAAATTCCTATTAAAAATGATATTTCTGATATTTACTTGGTTATAGAAAACAATTTAATAAGTTTAAATTTATACAAAATTTTTATTTTAAATGATTTAAAGCTATTAATGACTTTTGCAAGATTTAAAAAAAAAAAAAAAAAACATTAAATCCTTTGAGTAAAGTTGCGCAATTATTCGTGCAGTAAAGTTTCGTGTAAAATCTAAGACTTTCAATTTGAATGGTAATATTTTCAAAATATTTTTTGCGTGGTTACTTTTTAAAATTATGGTAAAAAATAATGATTATAAAACAAGTAGTTAATGATATTAACATTATTCGAAAGAGATGCTAATGATTTTTAATGAAAAATAACAAAAAATTAGCATAAATATATGAAAATTTTAATGCTATTGTATATATATATATAAACATAAATATTTATTATGTTTACTTTAGAAATTGAAGATAAAGTTTGTCGTTTTTCTTCGAAAGAAAATGCTGTTTTTTTTTTCTTTTCTCTTTTTTCCCATTTTTGGAATCACCTGAGTATAGAAATTCAATCGAATAATGCGAGAATGCATTGGACTTTTATCAGAAATTGAAGAACTTAATCGAATATACTGTATACATAAGGTAAATTAAACCAGTCATGAAATTCTGATTATAACAACTTGGAATGCAGTTTGATGGAATCATGGAAGAGACTTCATCCATTTCATCTTGTATTTGATGGATATTATATATTGGGGTTATCCAATTTTTCGACAAATATAGGATTACATTTTCCCGTATTCTAATCGTGGGCCACGATAACAAAACAGAAAATAGTAAGAAAATCAACCTGTCTAGTATACGTTTAAATATTCTGGAAATTTGTGTGTTGTATCATTAAAATTGTCTAAAAATTTAGAAAATTTTTAAGTTTTAAATAAGATAAAAATAAATATTTTTCGAGAAACCACAATGAAAAATATCATAGCGCATACAAAATGGATCAGTGAACCAGACTAATTTTTTTATAATGTTTTATTAATTGAAGACAAATTATAATTGAGTGATTTAATTCTGTTTAAAAGGTGTATTTTTTTTTAAACTTTTTTAATATTTCTTAACTTGGCTAGACAATATCTTGGCATGGACTAATACAAATACTGAAACAATATTGAGGGTTGCAAAAAAGAGAAGAATTTTGCAGAATGGTCTCCAATCTCCAGTAGGAGACAGCACTTGAATAAGAAGATATATTGCAGCACCAAAAGTATGGTATATATGCAGAAATATATTGGGAATGATAACAAAACTTTGTAATGTAAGCTGCTATGTTACTAAAAGAAAAATGATTCCTGGAATAATGCAAATGCAGAATTTTGCAACTCAAAGCAAAATATTGTTTTAATTCTTTTACACAATGCAACTTCAAAAGAAAACTGAAACAACACAAAGTACAGTCTGGATGTATTTTTTTAATGAAGGTATAATATGATGAATGGCAAACTTAATCATATATTTCTCTTAACAATTCAGATAATATATCTTTTAGACAATATAAAAATCAATATTGCAGAAATAGTTTATACAGAAATAAGGTTGCTGCATCAATATTAACTGAAGGAAATAAATTTTCATAATCCCATACTATAAATGTTCCTCTGAGGACAGATCAGATTCCATGAATTTATCTAGAAATTGCCCAGCAATGACAATACATTCATATGCTTTCATTTTCTGTTCAAACCAATTTACAATTTTTTATTCCAATGAGAATGTACAGAAAGTATGCTATGTCACAATTGGCCCAATATGAATAGAATATTCCTGTTAAGAGCTTCGATAAGTATGCATTTTTTGATGAAACAGGATGGCTTTAAATTTTTTTAAATACAGTGGATTCCACTTAATTGGGACACGTCGGGCCAAGCCATTTTGTCCCAATTAAACAGAGTAATGATAAATTCTAAAATAAAATATGTAATTCGTAGGTAAATAAATAACAGGTAAAAAACTAATAATTAGGTACCTATTTTAACGATTTATTAAAATAGGTACCTAATTATTAGTTTTTTACCGATTTTTTACCTCCATCTTCAATACTGGGCCGCTGATATTCACACCTTGCCCGCTAATTATAGAAATTCATTGATCTAATGCTTCTTCGACTTCTGAATCCTTTCTATCACACTTTCTTTTTGATGTTCCTGGAATTTCTCTCTGTAATGCCCACTCCTTATGCAGTTGATTTTCTTTTTGTAGGAGACTGTCTATGGTAGATTTTAGTTTATTTCAGCGAGTCTACAATAGCTTGTATTAAATGGCTGGCTTTTAATTTTATTCAGCCAAGCAATTTTACTTGAGTGTAAAATCCTTTCTTGACATCTTGGCAAAGATTAGTGTATGTATGTGTAGCCATACTTTCGAAAAATCCCTAAAATATATCAAAAATTGAAAATTCCTTTTCTGCTACTGTCATATGTACCAAATAAATACTGTCCCAATTAAGTGAAAAGTTGTCCCAATTAAGCATTTAAATTTTGTATTAGTTTATTAGTTTGGTTTTCGTTCTTTGAGATTTGTCTCAATTAACTGGTGTCCCAATTAAGCGGAATCCACTGTATTTGACTTTATATAAAAATTTTTGGCATAAAACACAATTTATATTTTAAGAACTTAAAAAACCATCCTGTTACACTCACAAAAACGCACACAAAAAACAAAGCTCTAAACTGTTTAGAGCTTTGTTTTTTGTGTGCAATTTATATTTTATTTAGTACTGCAATCTTGCATGTAGTATTGAAACAATATTTATTATTCTGCTATAATGAGAATTATCATAATTATGGTTACTATCATATTACATTTTGTATGATATTATATGATATCTCTTGCATTATATATAAACTATGCATACTGTTTAATTTTATAATAGTAATAAAATGAGATTTACTTATGTTAATTACATTATGCAAAAAATCTGACTACTTAATGCTGTCATATAATAATATATAAGTTGGGTATTTCCTGTACAATATATTGAAATAACTTGCCTGCTACAATGCCACACAAAGTTAGCTTTGGATTTCATATATGTTACCATTAAGGCCTGATCTACACTATTGAGCTGTTCATGGTTCGATTTTGCTCTGGTCAAATATTTCCACATTGTTTGTAACAAACCTGTTTACACTATGGGTAACAGTACAGTCTCCCACAGTATAAACAGTCTCATCAAGAAGTAAAGCCATAATTGCTAACTCTTTGGATGAAATTTTAATACCATTTTCTACAACACACCAGCATTTATGTATAATTTGGAGACAGGTTTCAGACTTACTGGTGAGCAAATATGTGAACACATTGTAAAACGACTGGACTGAGAGTGGGGAGAGATTGAACTATGAGCAGCTTGATAGTGTGTATGAGGCCTAAATTATATCCAGCCATGTAATGATGCACCAAAGATATAGCTCTTCTGATGTAGTAGTTTCCTAAATTTTCTATGTAATTTTATGCCATTTGCTGACTTAAAGAATTGAAATTTTAAATCATATAACTGCTTTATGCTTTAAATATGGTCTTTTAAACAATATTTCAATGTGACATAACTTTACTTTCATGATTTATATGGTTAATTTAGCAATTTCCAATAAAGCAAATTATGAAATTATGATTATTAAATTAACTTCATTAAAAAATATACTATATAGATAACCTTTGATTAGCACAGTACTTAAATATTAATAATTAGCACAGTTTTGGTTAAAGTGGTTAAAAAAATTTTCAGCTAATTTTGATTAGAGAGTTAAAGGTTCATCACAGTAGTCAGGAGTGCAAAACACCTGACTGACTGTGATGAATCTTGTTGTTTGAAAATTCTTACTTAACAAAATGTTTTCAAATAGAAATCCCATAGTTTTTAAGCAGTTCAAAACAAGTTAAAATTTAAATGTTCAAAACTATAAAAGAAAGTAGCATAAAACAGTTTGATACCAAGCAGAAAAATATTTTACTACTAAAGGAATATTTAGACCTCTGCAACTGATCTATAACACTAAACTTCCAAAACTGATATAGATCAGATGCAAATAGTTAAAAACATTCCTTTGGTAATAGGAAACTATATAATTTTTTTTTATTGATCTATAGTGGCAGAATTTTTCATAACAACAACAACTTTAGACAAAACTTAAAAAAGGTCAACAAAATAACATTATTGTGTGAACAATAATCCTTCTAACAATCAATTTATTTTATATTAGTTCTTAAATGCCAATTAACATGGTTTGTAAATATATCATAAAGTTAACTAGCACATTAATCAAGGGTTACCTAAATATCTTATTCAGTCAAATTTTACACAGTAAACTTTATTTATTTATACTGTCAAATCAATATTGATATACTTCATGCTGTTTTTACTGTTTTTCAATGTTTTATAGCAATAAATTAAAAATTTTTGAATTATTTGTAACAGAATTAATTGGCATGTTATAATTGAGTTAATATCACAGCAATGTCTTCTTTTTGTTTTCATTTAAAAATAAATATATGGCACCATTAAAACAAAATCTTATCCTTCAAGAACATAGGATAATGACAGATCTTGCTTTAAATTGATTATACAAATCCTACATAAAATTTTATAGACTAAATTAAAAAAATTATATACGTATACATATAAATATATAGTTGTATATTTAAATTATATATATTATCAAAAAAAAGTAAATACATCACTAATATATCTTATACTATCTTAACATTAAAATAAGAGATAAACATAAAATAATTTTATAATAAAATTATTCCGTTCTGTTTTATAGCAATAAACAATACTAAAATATATACCATAATATGTATATACAATATGTATATACAGTAAAACCATTTACGAATAATGGATTGTTAATTGCATATCAAACCACATTTTAAAATTTGTTCTGTTGAAGAACATAATGACAATAATTATCATTTTCTATAAAACAGAAAATTATGAATATATTCTAAATAAAAAACTTCTCTACATAAAGAATGAATCTGTTCAAACACAGTATTTAACAAATGATTTCCTTATATAAAAAGAAATATTCAACAATTATTAGTTCCGTACGACAATTATCCTTAATCAAAATGAGAGTAAATTTTATTGTACATTCTCTCAGATCATTAAAAACGTAATAAAATGGCATTTGCCCCAATTTTGCAAGAATTGCAATCAATCACATTTTCTCACTATCAAAAATTGTTAGGTAAAACTATTTGCTACTGGAATAATATACTATAGACTGCATACAGTGCTTAACAAATTCATCCCATATAGCAAACATCGCTAATCTAAATTTTGATGAAATATATTGATCGATTAATGATATATATATATAAATTAACCAAGTTGAAAGATAAAAGTCTGACACAATGTAAAATTAGTTATGCATGCAAAATTCTTTGCCTATAATCTAATATGCAATAATTACTTACTGTATATTGATATGGTACATTTTCCATTATAATATAAAAAGTTTTAGTCATTTATATATATATACAATCATTATTTTAATTGAGATAAAACTAAAAATATTAACTCAAAATCTTATTAAATATAATACAAGATAATCTTTCTTGGCAGTATTTAAAATTTGTGTCTGATATTTTTTGTATTATCTCAATTAGAAATTATTTTTTATCTTTTAAGATTTTCAACATCAAATTCATTTAGTATATTTTATGATGTTTTAAACATATATAGATTCCATAGATAATTAAAGCATAGATCATGGATGGATAATTGTTTCAACTGGAGGGCTATGTGAACCAGCAAACTTGGCTGATTAATTTGTGCAGATACTAAGTTAGGATGGTGCATTACATTAAATGCCTTTAAAACAAAATTCAGATATGATAATGAGACAAGTATTATGTCCATGAACTATGCTTATTCTTATGAACATTCATTATATATATGTCTCATACAATTTTTTATACCATATTAATATAAACTGTATAAAATCACATTTTAAATTTTTTATATATATGTATATAAATACTTTTTAAATTTTTTTGTAATTGCACAACTTTTAATAAATGTTAATCATTTCATAATATTAATTGATGTTCTAATACTATTCAATTCATTCTTTCTAAAATTTTTAATATCCCAAAACTTTATTTTTAAAAATTTCCTGCCTGTTGCCTTCAGGAAGAATATATCAACGATATATGATCATTTATTATTACTTTTTTATTAATGTGAAAGTATTATTTTAATCTGAAAACAGATAAATATTAAATTGAATTGCATTTTTCTGTGCAATTTTTTTAAAATATTTATTAGTTTAAATTGATACCAATTCTTCACATATTTTTTGTTTTTCCTATAGGATCAAGAACTGTATCAGCAGATGTACTAGAATCACTTTCTTCCATATTATCTTCATCTGTTTCCAAAGGATAAGGTGATGCTGGAGCAGGAGGGAGATTATGTTGGCATCGGTATGCTTCCCAACGTGCATCATCAGACTTGTGAGTTAGATATCTCTGTCCCACTTCTGCTTCTAATTCTTTTAGATCACACCAAGTTTGATAATCCTAAATAGTAATTATGATAGTCATAATACAAAAAATAATATTTTTCTTTTATATTAAATATTTTATGAGTAAAAAACAGTAATTATGATAATCAGATAGTCATAATACAAAAAATAATATTTTTCTTTTATATTAAATATTTTATGAGTAAAAAAAAATTCTTATTAGACATAATGCATTCACATCAATTTAATATCTTTTATAAAAATAAAATATCTGCAAATTAACAAAATCAGTTTTAAAATATGCTGTAAGATATACTAAAAATAATGTATATCTATGATAATGGTAAATACATAATGTGTAGAACAACAACATAACTGCAAACATATAACAGAAACAATACATCAAAGTTAGTACTGGGATTCTAATTTTTTATTTTTATTAGATTAGTTTTATATTTAATGATAGATTGAGAAAATTAAGATACACAATGCTAATTTGCATTGTGATTTGAAATATAATAAATTTCAAGAAGGCAAGATGTTAGCAATACCATGATGCTTTCTTTATTTAAATTTTAAAACCTCAACACATTTTCATATATTTAATAGCAGTTTGTGTAAAATTAAAGAGGCTATTGGCTATTATATGCTGAAAAATTCATCTAGCATAGATCCCAATACAGACTTTTTTCTCTCCTGGCATATTCCATCCATCCAAAGAAAATATATGAGTAAATATAGTAAGGCCCATTTAACACAGGGGATTAGATTAAAAATAATAAATTTACCTGTAACCAAGTGTGAGCCAAAGTTTTATCAACAGTGTATCTCTTCCTGGCATTTAACTGAAGAAGACCGCTGATCAGATGAATTGCTAAAATATGAAATAATGTCAATAATTTTCTTTTAAAATAATTACATAAATTGTATTTACCTTCAGGTGATATAGTTTTCCAAGGATCTGGAGGGAACATAAATTCTGCATTTTGAATCTGATCATTGATATCTTCGTCTTCGTTAAATGGGAAAGTCCCACTAAGGCTAAAAAAAGCATAATTTTAATTCTATTCATAATTTCAAACAAATATTAAACTAAAGAAATTAATAAATATACCTGTATTTACCTAACATAAATAATTACTCCAACAGACCACATATCCAAAGAACGATTGTACCCTTTATTAAGTATGACTTCTGGTGCTAAAATGGAAAATTTTTTCAATAAGAATATTACGAGTATTGCTTCAAAATTCCTAATTACTATAATGTACAAACATTAAATATGCTTTTATATGTATCAATTATACATAACTGATTGCTTCAAAAACATTTAATAATGGAACAGTATATAATATATATTACATTATATAAAGGCAGGGCCGCCGTTACGCACAGGCCGAGCAGGCCCCTGCCTGTAGTGCCAAATTGACAAAGGTGGAAAAATGATGATTTTCACTTATTATTTTCTATTTTCATTTCATTTACTTTAATTATACATTATCACGGTATCTAGAGCACGAGTATTGCTTCAAAATTCCTAATTACTATAATGTACAAACATTAAATATGCTTTTATATGTATCAATTATACATAACTGATTGCTTCAAAAACATTTAATAATGGAACAGTATATAATATATATTACATTATATAAAGGCAGGGCCGCCGTTACGCACAGGCCGAGCAGGCCCCTGCCTGTAGTGCCAAATTGACAAAGGTGGAAAAATGATTTTCATTTATTATTTTCTATTTTCATTTCATTTACTTTAATTATATATTATCACGGCATCTAGAGCAACCAATAAAAATAAAATGGCATATGAAGAAGAGGCACTTTTTGAATAAGGCGCTATTTTCTTACGTGAAAAGAAGTCTAGTAAGGACACAAAAAAAAAATTGCCTGTAGCGCCGAAATGTCTAATGGCGACCTTGTATAAGGGGATGACTTTTTCATAAAATTATATAAAATTATTAAAAAAAAACACCTTCTTATATAATGTTGTTATAATAATTCTATAAATTTTTGATTAAAATAAGAGTACTTTACAGAATAACAGAACAATCAAAATTTCTCTAATAATCAGAACTTTTAATTAAAAAAAATTTTTTTAACAAAGCATTTATAATATACTATATTTGAAAGTATGATGTAATTTTCAAAATTATCTCTAATCTATAATTATTGATGATGATATAATGCATTTGCTAAATTTTTATTACAAATATCAACATGTTTTTAATTTTTGAATATTTATGATTAAACTATAGATTAGAAAAAGCAATTAAAGATATTAGGTATTTTGAGGACTAAATAGTATTATACTGAAAAATTGGATAGTCTTGTATATTAATATAGTATATTTTGAATACCAGTAATATTGGGTTGTCCGGAAAGTTCGTGCGTTTTTTTCAATAAGCAAATAAAACAAAATTTTTATATTTTCTTGTATTATAATAAAAAATAATCTATTACATTTTTTGTATCTTGTGTATATTCTAGTGTTCATGTGTGTTCATTGTGTATTGTGTTAACTGAAAAATTAATTTATTTGCGTTAGAAGATCATATAGCAAGTGATCATTTATAGCGTATTATTTAAACATTATCAAACATAAATAAAACCTTTCATAGCATTAAACATATAAATGAAAAATAATATTGTATATGTTTAGTAAAAAGACACATCTTGTGTGTGTTTATGTGTATTTTTCTTGTATTATACGTAAAAAATAATCTGTTACATTTTTTTATTTAATTGTGTGTGTTCATGTGTATTCTTGTTTATGTGTGTTCATTATGTATTCTTCTATCTTGTTTCTGTGTGTGTTCACGCATATTTTCTTGTATTATAATAAAAAATAATCTTTTACATTTTTTGTATCTTGTGTATATTCTAGTGTTCATGTGTGTTCATTGTGTATTGTGTGTGTTCTCGTGTATTTTCTTGTATTAAACGTAAAAATAATCTATTACATTTTTTATTTTATAGTAAAAAACAAGATGTAAATTGTAATTTCATAATATTTTCTTTATATATAAATTCAATTATTACTAATGGTGACGAACAAAATTACTTATTATTTAATTTCATAGTATTTTCTTTATATATAAATTCAATTATTACTAATGGTGACGAACAAAATTACTTATTATTTTTTTTACATAAAATTAATCGCTAATTAATATTTTGTACATCGCTTTAATAAAATATCTAAAATTATGTTAATTAAAAAATTAACTTTATTCAATTACTACATAAAATTAATCGCTAATTAATATTTTGTGCATCGCTTTAATAAAATATCTAAAATTATGTTAATTAAAAAATTAACTTTATTCAATTAATATTTCAAGATTAAAAAATTTTCTATTTTCTAATAAGCTTACGTTATTAAATTTACTTATTTTATTATTTTTTTCCTCTTTAGGTAACAGCTGAGTTTTACTGTTTTTATTCGTTTCGAGATAAAAATATATATAAAAAAAAAAAAATAATAATAATCTAAGTAGACTGGTAGAAAATAAAATAAAATTCAGAAAAACTTCGAGAACATTATTTTGATGAAGCGTGTAACATTAAACGTCAAGTTTTCTTCTAAATTATTGTTCGAAGTGACGTTCGATAAATTTCTTAAAAAAAATAATAAAAAATATTTCCAATTTTGTTATATTATTTTGACTTTATATTAAACTTCAATCCGTACGAAACTTCAATATATATGTAGTGAGATTAAAACTATCGGTCAAAAGTTATGGACTTTCTTTTTATTTATTTTTAAGCCAAGAAGTATGTATCGTTAATAGATTTTTGAAAATTAAAATATTCCTGCTATCAATTATAACGATTACTATATACTTAGAATAAATCTTCCTATACAATAGGAGAATTTTCAAAATATCGTAAATATGTCATAACAGCGTAATTATGCACAATTTATTACCGTCGTTGTATAAAGTCTTCTATAGTATCAAGCTGTTTAGTAGAAAAGAAAGGTTAGAGGATGTAAAATATCACTAGAAGAGAGTCAGATCTTCTCGAGAAATTAAAAAATATATATATATCTAAATTAATAAGTTAGGTAGTTTACAAGTAAACAAAAAGTAATGTCGCCATTACCATAAACTACGATAGCGAAATGTTTCGATAAATTAATTCATAAAAGTACATAAAACATAAATATATCGACTCCTTTCTTGTAAAATATTGTAAATAATATAAAATTGTACACTTACCAAAGCGTAACGTGGTGAATTTTGATACAGTGTACCGACTCTTGTCCAGTTGAACCTCTGCAGAAGTGCTACTCTAGCTGGATTAAAAGCAGATTCGCTTGGTACCACTCTGAAAAAGTTTGGATAACTTTCGCTAGTGTACATCGGATGTGTATCGGCATAAGTCACCTAAAAATAAAAATAAAAAAAAAAAGTACAAAAGAATACATCTTTACGTGTTGCATGTAACATCCCGAAAATGCCAAATAAATATCGTTTCTACCAGTTAATGCATTTTTCTCGGTTTTTTCGTGTCAGAAAAATGTTTCACTTTCTAAACATCAATAGGTTACAAAATCATGACGATAATGTCACAAGGTATCAAAGAATGACATGTTATATGTGAAAAGACTTACCAGTTCGTATTGGATAACAGGTTAACTCTCTAGACAGATATATAGTAGTCTACAGTATATCCATTATATCGCCAAGCACATTTTTATTTCTATTTTTTTTTTTATTTCTCATGTGCTTCTATGTAAAAGTTTAATTTTTCTAATGGTAGTTACGAGTTATATGATAACTTACATCATTATTATTTATAAATAATTTGTACAGTAGACAAAAAAAATGAAAATTGTGTTTAGAGTTTTCATGCTAAACTAAGAGAGAATTATTGTCGTAAAGATTAATGAGGTAGAGGAAGAAACTTATTATGTGAGTTTAACTTACTTGTACCAATTGAAAAAACTGTGAAGCTTTAGCAATAGGATCCGTGACTGCTGTACACGCAGCACCAAATAGCATGACTTTGGGCGGTTCTTTGAATAGCATATCAAAGAAAGTTTTCATTCCCACAGCAGGATCACACTAAAAGAAAGATCTAGTTAAATTTCTTTACTTAAAAAAAAAAAATAAGTATAAATTGTATTTATATTCTTATATCTATATATATATATAAGGTGTATTTTTTTTTAAACTTTTTTAATATTTCTTAAAAAAATTATATACTGTATATGATTTTTCTAATTTTCTAAGAAATTTTTTCAGATAATTTAAAAAGTATTTTATTGAAGTTAAGCCAGTTAGTAAATTTCCAAAATAATCTATTTTATATTCATTAAACAAAAAAATTTTAAAGATGTTGATATGAATTTTATAAATTTTTAATTTTTTACAATTTATTTAGGAAAAAAAAAATTGCAGTTGTTATTTTATAATATATCCAAATTATTCAAAAGGTTAATTTTAATCTTCTGTTTTATATCAAGTCAGTTTCATTTATCAGTGTAAAGTCACAAGAGAATTAATTCAAATCAAATGCCACTCTTTTATTTTATTCTAGTGAAAGATATAATTTTAATAGAGTTCCAATATGAGTTATATTACTTTTTAATTTTCCACTCGCTAATTCTAGTGGAAATCAGAAAAACAAATAAAATTTCTGGAATTTATTTATTTAAATCCTGTTCAAACTTAAAAGTTTCAGAAAATAATGCGAGTTAATCCGTCTCTAATATACTGAACAGTATTTTCACGGCTTAGTTTTCACTTTCTTTTTTAATGATTGATTAAATATATAAAGTGTTTTTTTTTAAAGGATAACTATTTTCTTAGTATGTTAATTCCTCATTTAAAAATTTAAATTATATATATAATATTTAAAGTGCTTTTTTTTAAAGGATAACTATTTTCTTAGTATGTTAATTCCTCATTTAAAAATTTAAATTTTCAATTTTCATTATAAAATTATTTAGTTTCGACTCATACGAACTTCATTTCTTTATTCATTTTCACAATTTTCCCGTATTTATCTTGATTTCTGACTAATATTATGGAAATTACTATTCTTCAAAAGTTCTTAACAAGCAACACGATGATTTGCATTATTATGTTAAAAATAGAAGTCTTTTTCTTTTCCATCAATCAATAGTAATGAGATTTTTCTCCTCCTTTATCCTCGCTATTATATTCTTTCCACTGATGCGAATTACTTCATATGTCGGGTATCAAACTATAATACCTGTATTTTTGTCGTGGCAAAACAAAAATGAAAAAAAATCATTCTTAATTCTTAACTTAGTAGGAGAAAAACTCCATCATATGCAGTGATGACAATGTACAAGATCTTGTCAGCGATAAATTATTGCTTTGTATAAATTCATTGCAACTTTTTCGATTAAATTTACTTTCGTGGATTTCAAATATAGACGAAAAGCAGTCGAAAAAATTAAACTATACTTTAAGTTCAGCTATTATAAAGGAAAGGATGCTTCGGAAGAGAATAACTCCTAGACTAAAACGTTTAGAATTATCTTTTAAAGAGATAATTAACTATATAACAGTTCTAAGTCAAAACAGTTTTGAATTCACAAATAAGTATTCTCTATCAGCTTTTATTGCCATTTCTAAAGTACATTATACAGCATTTCTATTGAAATTCATGTTGCATAGTCACAACACATTACTATAGACTTATCGGAAAATAAAAAATTCAAAAGACATTTTATTGCATTGCTCTTATCCAAAGAAAGAGAAAAAAATATTTATTTTATTAAATAATAAAATAAGCTTTAAAATGAATAAAATTTCGATATTTATTATTTTGCTCTCGTATATTTTAAATGCGAATGTTTAATTATTACTAAATTGGATATTTTAATTCAAGTAACTTAATTCAATCGAAATTGCAAATATCATGTAAATTTATTTTAATAATAAAAGTTAAATTTATATTAATGTATTTTTGTTTTCCGATTAAGAACAAAACTTTATTTAAAACAGAATAAACAGAAAAATTTGTTTAAATTAATTATTTTAAATTTATATTAATGCATTTTCTTTTCCAATTAAGAACAAAACTTTATTTAAAACAGAATAAACAGAAAAATTTGTTTAAATTAATTAATTTAGTTAAAATAATATAGCATCAAGTACAGAAAAGAAAAAACATACTGCAGAGACAAAAGGACAAAATGATGATAATCCTGTTAGCCACCGGCATTATCAGAAACATTGCGTGAAGATAATACTAAAAAATATTATAAACATACTTAAGAATATTTCATTAAGTCAGCAATTGTAAATATTAGCTATAGATTAATGCTATTATTAAACCTATCATAAGCAACAACTATAGCAGCTTGTAATTTCCTCTTATCTGCAAAAATAACTGATTATAAGTCCAAAAATAATTACATTCACCTTTGTTTAATAATTCATTTTCATAATAATTATGATGCGAGCTAGTTATGTGACATTATAGAAATTTTGAATATTGTATGCAATAAAGCTTACTCTCAAAGAAAGAAGAACAGATTACAAGTATTTCATGATTTAGATTGATTGTATACAATCAGCAAACTAAATTCATAAATTTAATATTTAAATATTTACATTTATTAACCTTTCAACCTGTTTACAGACTTATTTTAATTTTTAAAATGCTCGTAAAGAAATTCATCAACTGGATTAATTGATTCAAATTAATGCGTTTCGGTATAATGCAGTTAAATTAGAATAAAATAATAAAATAAAGTAAATATACCTGTTTCAATTTTTTTTTTTTATTCTATATCTTCATTATAATTATAATATACATTTTTATTCTTATTAAAATACAGATTCTCAAAAAAAAAGGAAAAATATTAATTGACAAAATTATTTTTTATACATCAGTGACAAGTTATATCACACTTGGAAGATAGTAATATAAAAAAAGAAATATGTATAAAAATTTTTTGTAGAGAACTTTGTTTATTTGAATTTTTTATGATGAGTAAACAAAACGAATTTTGGAGAAAATCTAAAAAAATGGTAAAACAAAATATTTTCATATAAGAGAAGAAAAATAACTCACACGTTCAGTTGAAAGAACATTTTTATATTCGCAGATATTATATATTTTATTTTAAAACAACATTTTCAAAATATAAATTTTGCATATATACAGTAATTTTAAAATTTATCCTATTTAGTAAAAACTTTTTTTTTTTTTATTTTAAAATTTATTTATCATCATTAATTTATCTTAAATTTCATAAAATCGATACGTTAGGAATTTCTTATGGGTAGTTTCATAATTTATCACTTTCAACACCTTCCAATATAGTATGTGCAAAGAACTGATTAATGAGTTCCATGTTTTCTTTATTCTCGACCAAGAATCTACATCCTTATCCGTCAGCATCTGCCTCTTCTTAATCTTTCATCATTCATCTTATTTCACATTTATATATATATATATAACTCAGATTTAATTATCTCTTATTTAATTTATAGATTATAAACTTATTTTCACTCCCCTCTCCTGTTTATTTATATTAAAAGAGATGAAAGAATTTTCTTTATATATTGAAAAATTCTTTCAAGCAAAATTTGATTTCTAAAAAAACGAAAATAAAAAAAATATTTGTAAATTATATTAGAAGTATTGTAATGTCGTGCTTTCTCTGGTTATTGATTTTAAGTTTTTATTAAGAGTTTTAAGATTGTCAACAACGAACCTTACTTCTTTTCAATTATGCTTGTTCAGAGAGAAACAATTTGATTAAGTTACGTCAAGAGATCGTACTTTAAACTCTTCAGGATAAATTTTCTCTTTATTTTATTCATAAGATAGTTTTGACATAATAAAGACAAAGTTTACAGGATTCTAATTTTCAAACATGCTAGAGATGTTTTCTTTAGCGCGAATTTTTTTTTTATTATTATTATTTAAAAAAAAGTAATAATAATATTAGATTTTCTTTCCTGTCAAGTTAAAATTTTTTATAAAATAAGCAGATTAAAAATATTCGCGAATAATTTAAATTGCGAAATGTTAAAGTTCAGTAACCGGATATATATATATGGAAAAAAAACGGAGAGATAATTCTTGCTTTTTTAAGCTAACATATATTTTAGAACTGCTGAAATTTTATAGAATTAATAGCGCTTTTCTAATACAAGATTGCCCTTTTTGAAGCAATTTATTTTACCTTCAACAAAAGAGAATTCTTTTGATAGCGTACGGTAAATGTTCCCCAGTTGTATCTTGAGAGATATCGTTACGTAAGTTTGAAGTCTTTTATAGATCGAACAACGAACCTCTCCGATGCCATAAAAGGAACTTTTCAACCTGCAATTTACCTTAAACATTTCCTCTAAACACCACCAAAACTCCGAAAACTATAAATTACACCATTCAAACTTTTATGAATTGCAATCTTCCTTGCCATTGTTTAAATTTTTCCACACTTCTCTTAACAGATTTATTAATAAAATTTCTGTAATAAAAATTTTATTAATAACTTGATGAAGACAGTTAATAATTTTAACTTGTTAAATGTATTTAGTTACGCTATAAATTTCATTATATAACGCTATATTTATTACTTCTATAAATGGTAATATTCAAGCATTAAGTTGAAGAATAACTTGTTTTTTTTGCTAGTCGAGATTGAAAAATGGTTTATTTATTAAATAATTTTGATGTATATGTGTTTTTTATTCATTAATGATGTTTTAACGAGTTTGGATTTTTGAATTTCCTCTAATTGCAGTAATTTAATACTTCGAAATCGTCATTTATAATATGTATATTTACTTGTGTCACGCACCAAATATTTGTTAACTTTAATGGATTAAAAACAAAAAATATTCTATCGTTATCGACTTATTGCTGTTAACATTCGTTTAAACTTTCAGTTTAGATTTAGATTTAATGAAAATTACTATAAAATGATGATTTATTTTCGATTTATTACCGAGAAGTACAACAGCAGCAGCAGCATCATGTCCATATTCATGCAAGAGGCTCAAGATCACATACCACCGAATTAAAACGGAGCAAAGATAATTTTTAAAATTTAAATGTCACAAAATAATTGCTGATTAACAATATTATACAGCATAAATTATGAAAATTTAAAAAATTTTAAATATCTCGAAGGCATATATATACAAAATATTTCCGATTAAAACTGTTATCATTTTATACAGAATAATTTATGATTGCACACTTTGTAAAATATTTGCGCTTTAAAATTTTAATTGCTATTAACAATAATTTAAGTTTAATTTATTGAAATTTATGAATAGGGAATACCAAACATCATTCAGGGAATCATAAAATGGCATCCATTATTACGTTACAGCGCCATCTGACGACTTTCTCTTTTTAGAGGAACTATAATTTCAATTTAATTTTTATTCTTTAATTTGTAGATTATTAATAACAACAAATAATTTTGGCTGTCGCAGACATTCAAAAATTAGTCCTTTCTAATGATACTATAGGTATAAAAATCGTTACAGTGGTTCGACTGATAAAGGGACATCCAGTCAGCCAGCCACGTTTGACTATTAATATATATTGAAATTTATTACGAAGAAAATTTAATTCATCGTTTAATACATCTTAAAATGTTTACAAATTATAAGCAGTTTTAAATAATGTAGAAAATGAATAATATGGTTATAATAGTCACATAAATAATCCAAGAATAAAATTTAAACGATTATTTAATAAAGAAATTAATTATTTTATAGCTGTATAAATATTTTAGAAATAAATTTACTGAAGTCGGAATATCTATTTTGTTATATTAATATTAATATATATATATATATTTTTTTTTTTCTTCTTAATATTCGAGGCTCATAAACTTTGCTTATTTTTAAAGATAGAATTTAAAAAATACACGCAAGTTTAGATATATTTTTATGGATTTTTGATATCTTTTAATGCGTTTTATGTCCGTTTAGCATATTATTACCATTAGGGAGTATCGATACTTCCGGGGAATGGTCGAAATCTCGTAAAAAGGATGAAGTTTTATTTCAATAAATATTATTTAGCTCATATTCAAAGCGCACGTTTGTGATAAATCTGATTAATTTTAAACGTTATTTGCTCGGTTAATCGGGAGAAAA
>AYEL01077229.1:0-11871 GCA_000484575.1 Olivierus martensii
AAAGACCTAAGAAAAATTATTTTGATGATGTTTTAATATTAACTGATTTACGGTTAAGGATAATAATAATAACGAAAACATAGATAAATATGTAAACAAGATTAAAAAACAAAATACGAAACTCGCAATGCGAATTGAATATCGCGAGGAGTTACTTTTCATTGGGGTTGGTTCTTCGTCTGTTGATTTTGTGTTGTCTGTAGCCAACAATAGTTCGGTTTTTAGTTTATCTCCTAACTTAAAATGCAGAATGAACTAATGCATATCAAAAGAATAGTCGAACTTTTTCAAAATCATATTCTGATTGATTGCCTTAGAGGTATTGCATATAAATTTGAGTTTTAAACGATAATAATGTGCATTTATTATATTAAAATAAAATAAATTAGAATCATTAAAAGCTTGGTGTATTATTTGCAATTTTGTAGCCTATTCATTATCTACAGGGGGGCGAAATGTGCTGGAGGTGAAAAGTGCAGGAGGCGAAAATGGCTGGGGGAGAAAAGTGCTGGGGGCGAAATGTTCCGGGGGCGAAACGTTCTTGGGGTGAAATGTAGGGGGCAAATTGTCGGAGGCGAAATGCAGGGGGCGAATTTTCCAGACCCCAAACAATATACATGTTTCAAGCTTTATTATAAAACTTTTCAAACTCTAAATAGTTCATATGTTTAATAATCTAATATATAACTTTATTACTTGTGTTTTAAATAGATTTTAGACCTAATCTTGAAACATATATTTTATTATTAATTTGAGTAATAATAAAAATTAATTAGTTAACTTGTTCCAAAGACTGCTTATACTCTTACTCAATATTACAATTTAAGTAAAGCATTACTAACAGTTGATGAAAAATTATTTAATATGCAAACGTTTTCAGCACAACAGCCATCATCAGGCTACACAATTAGAACTAGAATTAGAATCTTTAAAAAAATACTTTTTTACATTCGAAGAAGCATACGTTGTTATGATAACTTAAGCACAAGCACTTCTGCAGTTAAATTCAGTTTACTATTTTATTAAAACTTAAAAACGTTTTCGGTATCTCTGATACCATCATCAGTTAACAAGGTTAATGGAACTACAGAACAAATTCAAAAATCGAATTGTATTTGACATTTTTGAGTTTCATTTAAAATTATAAATGTTTCCAATTTGATTTGAATAAAGGCTTGCATTGGCATGAAAATTTAGTGTTTAGTATGTTTAAAAAAAATTTGATTTTATGAATCTCTCTAAATTGGACACCTCTCTAACTTGAACACATTTTGAAGGAACCAAATGTGTCCAACTTAGACAGGTTTCACTATATATATATATATATATACAGATGAAGTACAGTACATATTCAGAAAATCTTGTTAATATATAAACGATTTATTTAAATCTAGAATCGTTTACAATCTTAATTATACGAGAGAAATTTTATTTATTGACTTTAATGGAATCATTTTTTCCTTTTTTAATTATAATTCTGTGAGCGATGCGATAAATAAATAGAATTAAGTATTAGCTGTGTTAGAAAAAAGGAATTAATTATGATATTTTCCAAAATAAAATTTTCTCTTCTCTAAGACCTCGTTTTACGCTGTTTCGTTTAGAGCTTTGTTTCCTTGGAACGTATCCCCCCGCGTTAAACGGGGTCTTACTGTATTTATTACTGTTATATTTTTATATTCAGTTTTAACAGAAAAGTTAAGTAAATATATAAATAGGAGAAAACTTTTCTCACATCTAATAAAACTATTTATTTTATTTATTCTAGTTAAATATTTACTTTATTTGTCTATATAGTAAATACAACTTCTCGGATTTACTACTTGTAACATTCGATAAAGAATTTATGAACAATTGCTATTGTATAAGTCTAAATAATAAAATCATAAGTTTTATATATTTTTAAATATTTATTTTGTTTTCTAAATATTTTAATTCTTGAAATAACGAATGCATTTTCTAGAGAATCTCCATAAAATTCTAGTAAATTCAACAAAATATTTCGCTAATTTCATGCAGCAAACGAATGTTATTATTTACTTAAACGAAAAACAATAAAACAGATTTAAACTAGAGAAAATAAATTATTTCTCCACATTGATCTCAATAGTGTCGAGAGAAATTACCATATTAATTACAACTTAAAACAGTCCAACTCGGTTTGTTAACGATCAGATTAACATCGAAACTTACAGGTGAAGCAGAAGAGTTCTCACTTTTGTTGATCTTTCTACACGGTACCGTTAATAAAAGCTAAATTAAAGAAGTTCAAAAACCGAAATTTAATTTGATAAAGCGATAATAAAAACACGGGGATTTAAAGAGAGTACAATATTTACTTTAACCAGAAAAAAAAAAAAAAGAAAATTGGTTTTAAAACTCGTTGCTTATATGTGGTATTACTAAAACCTGACAGCTATGTAAGTCAAGTCAGTGAAATGACAAAATTTTAAGCTTCTTCTCAATTCGAAGTCGGTCGGATCAATACAAACATCAAAAGAGACACCTGCCAAGGTATAACACGTGCTGGAATGGAGTTCATCGACCTCTGTCAAGCAAATATAAAGAGCAATATTCTCTTGACAGTCACTGAAGTTATACAATCTTCAAGATATTTCCTCTTTCTTATTTGTTTTTCATTCTTAATTACATAAAGACTATTAAGCTCAAACATTTTTCAAAGATAACCGGAAACACGATTAATTCGCTTAGAAAATCGTAAGGACTATTATTTTGTTTACACTGTTTATCGACATCAATTAAACGCTAATGAAATATGCCACTTAATTAAGATTATAACTAATTTATTTTAATAAATGCGTAGAAAAAAAAAATTAATTAATAAAGTCGCTATTTGTTTAATGATTGAGATCATTCGATGAATGTTTTAGTTCCTTGTTTCATACAAATTTAAATTATTAAAGAGACTCCATTTAAAATAATTAAATAGAAAAATACAATAAAGATTTAATTATATTATTTATTAGATTGATTAATTATAAAAGCGATTAATTAAATTTTTTATACAAAAATAGATTTGTTGAAGCAATAAAATTTCAGGAAGAATTTTTTTTTTTTACGGAGATCCTATATAAATGTATATAGCCGCATTTTATACTTCATGCTAAATAAAATGAATGTGTTTACTAAAATGCATTTTCAATATAAAATTTATTTTAATAAATGCGTAGAAAAAAAAAAATTAATTAATAAAGTCGCTATTTGTTTAATGATTGAGACCATTCGATGAATGTTTTAGTTCCTTGTTTCATACAAATTTAAATTATTAAAGAGACTCCATTTAAAATAATTAAATAGAAAAATACAATAAAGATTTAATTATATTATTTATTAGATTGATTAATTATAAAAGCGATTAATTAAATTTTTTATACAAAAATAGATTTGTTGAAGCAATAAAATTTCAGGAAGAATTTTTTTTTTTTACGGAGATCCTATATAAATGTATATAGCTGCATTTTATACTTCATGCTAAATAAAATGAATGTGTTTACTAAAATGCATTTTCAATATATACAGCATAAAAATGATGATAAATTCTGTTTTATGACTTTGTTGTTGTAATTCTTCAGGGGAAACTTCAATAGTAAGATGTAAATATTCGGGAACGGTACTACTTTACACTATCGACTAATATTACAATTTATTTCTGTTATATATATCTTATGTTTACAAAAATCTATAATAGGTGTCTGAAGTACTACAAATATTTTTGTTTATTACTATCCGTTTACTTCAATTTTTGTTTTGTAACCTATTGCTGTGCATAAAATAATCTTATAGTCTATCAGTAATCAACAAACGAAAATTTATTTGACTCATATTTTTACTAATATATAACAATATTTCATCGAAAATTAATTTTTAATCCTGTAGGCTACTACTGCATTTATAAATAAATAAATTTATTTATGTTATAATTCAGTATACCTCTAACATAACGGTTAATGGCTGCTTTTCTTCTATACCTTGTTAGTTGAGAAAGTATGTTTTTTTTTTGTCTTAATGAACTCAACCAATGCGTTAGATTTCTATAGTAAATGACAGGAAAAGATATTTCTGAGGTCAAACTATCTACCTGCAGGGACAAATTGGTTTCGTTAGAATTCCCAAATTTATTTTTTTATGCCATAATGATTCAAAATGTAACGATAAAATTGTCTTAAAGTAAGAAAAAAAAATAACAGAATGGTTAATTTAATATTAAATAGAAGTCTTAAAATTTGTAAATTTATACATAATATAAATCTTACAGACGGTGAAAGATTATCTTTGAGGCTGAATTATGATTGACGATTGAGTAACATAGGAATTGTCAAGTTAGCTACTCCTAATGTATATTAACGACTGTGTGTCTACAGAAAAAAATAAATAAATTCACGATTTACTGAAATTTTAATGCATAAAAATATTATGTATATAATTTCACAATTTTCAGTCACTTCAATAAATTGTTATGACAGGAACTTTTTCAAAAGGCACATTTCTATAATACCACTTTCTGTAAAGGAAAAATAATGGAAAGGCATGTCGCCAAGTTTAAGATCAAACTAAGTTTAAACATTCATTATTTTATTAACATTAAAAAGTGAATAGTAATAACTAATCTCGTTACATCAGCTTTATAAATATTTATATCTATAATATCAGATTAAATATCTGGTGTTGCAGATTTCATTATTGAATCTACTAATTTTTCTGGTAGTATTTTTGTATTTTTATATAATGCCATGAGGTTTTTCTAATTTTTAAAATTGGTTTCAGACGAATTAAAAATATCATGAAACAATTCTGGCAGGATACCTAAGGGAAACGTATGTTTATCGTTCAGATATAAAGGTAAATTATGAAAATAAACTGATGTTTTTACATTAAATTTTTATCTTAACGGATTATCTTATTTTAGAGTAGCTTTATCGTTTAGAACATCAGATACCTATACGAAAAAGTTTTCTTTTCCTAGAAGAGTTTATTTTTTTCATTTTCTAAAAGGATAAGTTTTCTTTAAGAAGATTTTAGAGAGAGATCTCCATTTTTTAGATGCTCTTTTCCTTGAAATGAGGGCAGAAAAGATCTCTATTTCCAAAAGAATGCCAACTAGATAGTGATGAGTCTCTTTTTCTTTACATGGACTTCTAAATAAAATTATTTTTCTTAAGAGTCATTCAAAGACACTTACAGAGATACGAGAAAATGTTCTTACAAGTTAGACTTACTATTCCTCAAAAAATACACCCTGAATATCTGATTCCTTATTTTTTGATAGATTTATCTAGAAGAAACATTTTTATTATAGAATTATTTAGTAGAAACATTGACTTTTCTTTTCTAAAAAAAATCAATGATTTCTTTCCAAATCTTATTATACAAATATTTACATTGAAAAGTTATTTAATTTTTCTTGAAAGTGTTCTCTAATAAGGATTTCAATACATATATGTGGTAACGTCGAAGTCTTCCCACATTTATGAATTGACAAATTAATAATAACGTCAGAGAGAAAATAAAAATTTGTTATCCTTCTAAAGGCAAAGAACATGGCGACCAACAACTCGTGTTGCCAACTGAACACAAAAAAATACAAATAATTAATAATTAAAAAAAAGATATTTCATGAAATAGTACGTTCATGAACCATGACTTCTTTACATTCGTTTTTTTTTTCCAATTTAGACTTTATATTGCATTTATTTTTTTAATAATAATAATTTATAATAATCGTCATTCCGAAATTTAATATTTTAAATAATCAGCGAAATTATAATAATTTTATTTTTGTGATATTATTTTCAATATACTCATATTTATCGAAATGCTGACGATTTTTGAAGGATTAAATGAAAATTCTCTTCAAGAATTATCAGAATTTTATTCATAAATATTAATTTAATCCATTTCTAAAATTTAATCATTAGAAATAAAATATGTACGTTTTATTATAGATTCATAAAAATGAAAAACCCATAATAATTCGAATTTAAAAATGAGAAAATTGATCATAAGTTTTAATATATTCAAAAATAGTACGTTCATGAACCATGACTTCTTTACATTCGTTTTTTTTTTCCAATTTAGACTTTATATTGCCTTTATTTTTTTAATAATAATAATTTATAATAATCGTCATTCCGAAATTTAATATTTTAATTATTATGATCGATGTAGATAATTTTAAAATTTTAATTTAATTCTAGAACCATTTAAACTTATTAGTTCAATATATAAACGACTTAAAAATTAATAACTCTCAAATTAGATTTAAGTTTAATTTTATCAAACTTGAATAATATTTAGTGTAACTATAAAATTGACTTTATTCACTATTTAATATTTATAACGTATACGAAAGTTTGGAAATTTTAATATTAAATAAATAAATAGTAAATGCATTTTGTATAAATAACTATAAATTCAACTCGAATTCAATTTATATAAATTTTAATTCGCACAATTTAATAATTTAATCAATTAAATTTTTTTTTTTTTAAATAATTCTTCAGATATTGTTAAGTTTATCCATAATTACAAGGAACCGCATCTTTTTTTGTTTGGTTTTAAAATAATGATGTTACTTTAACAGTTTAATGAAAAATTAATTAATAAATAAATTAATAATATTGAAGATGAATCGTTTTTATATAATTATAATTTAGGAATTTATAGTTAATTAAGTTAGTTTAATTACTGTATGATTTATGGATTATGGTTTTCCAAAATGCGAAATAAAAAAAATAAATTTATCTTTTCTTCGCACATTTTTATCTTACTTTCTTTAGTGCAGTAATGCTATAGAATGCTGCAAAGTCACGCTTCTAATATTTATAGCTGTTCTTAAGCTAATCTTTTAGAGAAAATTATTAACTCGTAATGAAACTGCCTCCAGAAAAAAAAAAAAAAAATTAAAATAATGCAGAAATAATTTTTGATATTTCATACTTATCGTGTGAAATGCAAAGCCAGTCAATGAGTAAAAAACAATCACTGAATATTTGCTAATTGATCATAACTATCAGGAATTCCATAAATCTGATCAAACTTTTTCAAGCATCAGAATGGAGTATACATTGAGTAGTATCCATTGTAACCTCTCTAATTTCAATAATATATGGCAATTTTGTTTGTATAAATTATCAGCACTGTAAACTTTATTAATTACTAGTAAACCTTCTTTAATCACTGCTTATACTCGTGTAAAATATTTTTAATCCAATACAGCACTACTAGCAGTTAAGAAAAAACTCTTTATTTTAATATGTGCAAACATTGTCAGCACATTAAAATAGAGAGTTTTTTCTTAACTGCCAGTACTGCTGTATTGGATTAAAAATATTTTATTAATCACTTTTATATTCAGTTTTTTGTTTGTATAGCATACAATTATAAATTGGCTTATAGCAGCATTTTCCAACCAGGGTTCAAAGAAGTTTTGAGGGGGTCTATAAGAAAAAAATTGTATTTCGGGGATCCTTAATATGAGCTAAGAGGTTCATGATAAAATATTATAAATAAAATAATTTGTTATATATTAAATTAGCAGATTGTAAAGCTAATCCTTAATTTTTCATAATTCTCATTTAAAACATTTATTACCTTTTATCACATTTTGATAAGTTTAAAATAAGCATATTATGGGAAATTATGATAGATTTATAATTCAACTCATAACAAGGATAATAAATTATTCTAAATTTCGTCGGAGAATTTTCTCGTTTTGGATTTAAAATACTGTGCAAATAATTTATTATTAATTTAAATCAGCAATTCCCAACAGGAGTTCAAAGAAACTTTGAAGGAATCCACAAGAAAAAATTTGTATTGCGGGGGTCCATAATATGAGCTAAGAGGTTCATGATAAAATATTATAAATAAAATAATTTGTTATATATAAATAATAATAATAAAATAAACTAATGCCATAGAAAAGTCCATAAATTCACAGTTAGAAGATTTGTTCATATTTTCTGGAACCTTAGTTGACACAAAAAAAATTTCTTTCCATAGAAATTTTTTAATTTTTTTTCCTTATTCTGTCATTACAAGTAAAAATATATTTCAGTTTTATCAATTAAAATTTTCAAAGTTTGTAATTTACATTTATATTATATTGGAATTGTTTAATTATTAGCTTTCACTAACCTACAAATAAATATTTCATTTAGGAATATCACATATGCATATATGAGGATCCACATATGTAAAGTTAGGATTCAGGGGGTCCACAAGCAAAAAAAGGTTAGGAACTCTTGGCTTATAGTTACATATTTAATAAAATATGAATAAGTACATAATAAATGATACTAAATATTCATTTAATATATCATTTATTGTATACTTATTCATATTTTACAATTACAATTTGGAAGAGTGCGTTTTTTTCACTGCTCACAGTATCAGTGTCCAAAGTTTAATTATTTTTTTCAAAAATTGCTTTTACATGTTTTTAAAACTATTTCTACTAAATTTGATGGAGTTTCAATTGCTCTGTATAGTTTTGAATAGGAATAGTTTAATTATGATTAAAATATCATCCATTAACTATCAAATGAGCTATCAAATAATTAATTAATTTTATTTAAAGAAACATCAAATAATAAATAATAGGAAAAAATTATTTTGTATACAACTAAGCAAATAATCATTTGAAAATAATTCCCAATCATATAAGATAAATAATTATATGAAAACATCTCTAAATAAATATTATCCAAATAATGCCAATGCCTGTTCCATACAAGCTTGATTATTCATGTTTGTTTAAGTTTATATGCAGTATATATAGAAACAATTCTGTTTTTGTTAGAACTATATTTATTAATTAGAGAAAATTTCTAAAATACTTTACATACCTTAAGCAATTCTGAATTATCACATTTTTTGATAGCACAAGAACCTTTTGAAGATTGTAGAATATAAAATGTTTGAAAAAAATTTAATGAACAAACATTAAAATTTAAAATGTCATAAACATCTGGAAATGGTATATTGCAATTATATTTTATATAACCATTAATAAAAACAATGAACTGTTTCTTCATTGTACAGATGATTGTATGATTTGAAAACCAATTTAAATTTGAAAAATCTATATTTTGCAAACATATATTAGTTTGATTTTTTAAAATTAATGTTATTTTAATTGCTGATATTATAGACTTATAAATTTCAGGAAAGAAGTAATTTATAGGTAATAAATGTATTGGTTTATATCCATCTATTAAATTTAACAGAATGCCAATAAAGATTTCATCTTTACTTTTAAAACACAGTAATAATAAATCAATTTCAGATGAATTAATTATTTCAGTAGCTGTATTAAAATTAACCAACTGTAAAATTTTTTCAACTTTTTGCTGAGAAAAAATGATTTGTTTATGTTGAAAATTGGTAGCAATTTTATTGTTTGGTTTACATGAAAATCCTTTTAACTGATCATTTTCTATCCAAAACAAGAAAGGCCCATTTGATATACGAATATTTTCAAAAACTGACTTGTCTGCTTGAAAAGTTCCAATATCTTTAATACACCATTTTCCATTTATTAAATTTGCATCATATATATTAATTATAAATGATTCTGTGTAAATTTCTGTAATTATATATAGATTCTTTTTTAAACAATTTTCAATAACTTGCATTCCACATCTTATATAACTTTTTTCTGTTATAGGAATCAATATAGTTTCATCTTTACAGCTTTCATGTTCTTCTCTCAAAAATTCCTTAATTAAAATTTCTACACTTTCAGGTTTCCATATGAACAGTTTCTCACAAAAATAAGTTAGACTTTGTAACATATTTGACGTTTTGACATGTTAAAATGTTTTAAAAAGCAATTTCGGAAAAATCTATTCCATTTTCTTTACAAAAGCAAAATTTTGAAAAATTTATCTGCTTTAATTATTTTAAAAATATTAATACAATACTACTTTTTGATTTAATTAAATTTTATGATGGAATCATGCTTCACCGAGTCTTGACATCAAATAACCAGTGAACCGAAATCTAGTGATATTGAGTACAGTACATTAAATTGAGAATTGGTTGCGTTCGGATCAAAAACGTTCTTGGTTCGAACAGACACTGATTTGGCATTGATAATGACAGCTCCAGAATCGTTTATCACGTGACCCACGAACCAACCACTCTCGGCAATGTTGACTCCCAGTGACAGACGCAACAACCGCCGAATGTTACTTAGATCACTCTTTTAGTCGTCTTTTACAACACGCGGAGTCAAACAATGGGCAAATTCTAATACCAGTATGCACAGGGGCATAGCATGAAGGTGTCTTATATTTTCTGCTGTTTTGATATTGCCATGTGACTCACACCATGGTGGAAATATACAAGTGTGCTATTCTCAGGGCTCATTTTCGTATGATCTGCGCATGACGTCATGTTAGGAGCAGACACGGCCCTCTGAATACAGGCCTAGTAACTATCCTAGCGGATATTTTCCAGGTGGATTTTTATTATGTCTAGCTGATAAAAATGTCATCTAGTGGTTACCTATAAATCTAACTATTTTTAGAAGTAACAATAGTTAATTCTAGCTATTTTCAAAGTTTAATTATGGCCTTTCTAATGTCGATTATTTACATAACACAAGGTAGATTATTTAGAAAAAATTTTATGTAATTTTCTCTAATAAATATGTAGACTTTTCTAAAGAAGAATTTCGTTAATAATTTGTTTTGACACAGAAAATTGATTATTATTTTAAATAAAAAATTCCAAATAATAGTAAAAAAGTAATTTATTAAGAACCATTGAATAAAAAATATACAGTATAGAGTATAACAAAAACATTGAGTGGGATTTTGTATCTAAATATGTAAATTATAAATTACAAGTACAGTAATAAAATGCAAATACTTTTATAAATTTATTTTATGCTATTTTTTACAGTATCTTATAATTTTTATCTTCATATTGAAAACAATATCATATTTTTGAATAAGATTTTAAAAAATTTTATTTATAACTTTTAAGTTTTATTTTTTTAAAAAGTATTCATATAAAAAATTTTCAAATACTATAGAAACACTTAAAGCATCAAAGAAATGTATTAGTAAAAGGAATGATTTAGTTAGAATAAACTTACAATGGTGAAGATCAAAATAAAAATAAATGAAAAAAGAAGATAATCATTTACACTCTTTGTTTTAGATCTTCACTTGAATATAAATCTGATATAAATATATATTAAAAAAATTTGTATACTACTTATATTTGTGATTTATTTTTAAAAATTTTACTTCTATAATTTTTAATTTAGTGCAAATCTGATGCTGAACTAATAGTAATAAAAAATATTGAAAACATTTAAATAAGCAAGTGGCCTTTTCAATATCAATAATGAAACAGTTTGTTAATAATTGTTAAATATTATTGGTTTTAAATATCCTCTGATAGATATGAATTTGTATAATTTTCATTCATCTATTATACTTACTCTGCCATTTTAATCATCTTTGGTTATATCAATGTTAAATATACTGATGATTAATGGTTAACTAAGCATCTGCATACTATTTCGAGTTTTATGCATTAATCTATTAATAAAATACTATTCACTTTTAATTAATAATCTAATATACATATATATCAGATTATTAATTAAACAGATTATTATATATTATATAAATAAAATAATATAATTACAGTTTCTAATCTTTGGTTATTTTGACGAAATCTTTCTCTTTGGCTTGATATAATTGGTAATAAAGTCTCAGCAGCTGCATTCATATCAGAGAAATAATTATCTGTAATATAAAATAATTATATTATCAAGAGATATAAGAAACATTTTATAATATAAAATTTTCTTAAAATAAATTATATATATAT
>AYEL01077230.1:0-25450 GCA_000484575.1 Olivierus martensii
TTTTCTTAAAATAAATTATATATGATATGATATAAAATGAATAATAAAATTAAAAATATACACTGTGTAATTTATGATTATTATTATAATAATTGTAAATTACACAGTTTATATTATTATTTCATTTACATTTGATATATATAAAAAGTCAAAATAATTATCTTCAGCTAACATTACAAATAAGCAAGAATATTATTATTGAAACAGTTACATGTTTGGTTCTAAATATGAGATAAAAGCATTACAGAAAAACATAAAGTTAATATTATCAATTAAAACTTTTGTCACTTTTATCTTACATTTAGAATTGAACAATTTATTTGGTAACATTTTTCTTTTTTGTTTGTGCTATATAGTCAAAGATAGTCTTTTGGAAGATTGAAAATATTATAGCTTAAAATAAAATTTTTTGAGAGAGTAATTGTTTTTCTATGTAGCCTATTATACCAGGAAGAAGAATATGAATTGAAGAATTTTGGAAATTAACTTTTAGAATATAAAAAAAGTACAGATTGATTTCTTTCAAGAAGAAATTTTTTTTTTTTTGAAACTGTAATAATGAAATTTATTAATTTGAATTATGATATGAATTAATAAATGTATACAACTTGAAAAATATTTACAAATTCTCAATATTGTTTTAATTTAAATTATGTTTATTTAATTATTTTTTGTTTATTATAAATCACATCTAAATATACTATAATAGTAATTTTTGAATATCTAAATTTATATAGATGTATCATGTCTTTTATCAGTAGAAGAAAAAAGAATAAAAAACATTTAAAGCTGAAAATATTCTTAAGAAAGAATATTTCTAGTTTTAAATTTTTTCAATATAATATTTTTATGTAATTTTGCATTTTATTTAATCTGTGGATATTTATATAATATTTAAAAATTAATTCTATATTTAATCAAATAGTTAAGATGCATCTTACTAAAGATCTTACTGTAAAATTTACTAAACCTGAGAATTGATATTTTGAATCTTTAGTAGCTTCAGCAACAATTTCTGAAGGAAGGACTGATAGATCTGCTTGACCCTAAAAAAATATTAGAGCCACCAATGCATATTAAAAGTAAATTATATGAAAGTTTTAATTTTTATAATAAAATATACAGTATAGTATTTTAAAGCAAGTGATCATAAATTTAACAGACCTCTCCTTCTCCCCGATATATGTAAGAAAGATTTTTTATTCGAGATAAGTCATCTTCTAGTTTTTCAATAAATAAGTTTTTTTCCTGTAATAGTGATAAATACTCATTGTTTTCCATCTGAAGTTTCTTTAATTGTGCTGTAATAATATATTTTTTTACTTATTATATATAATTTTTTTGAAATATTTAACTGAAAAAGAGCTAAAATAAAATTAAAAATATAGAAAATTCAAAGAATAATTCAAAAATATAGAAAATTATACAGAATATTTTATATTAAGATATTTATGATTATCAAATTCTTTTAGAAAGTTTTATACAAATAATAAGCTCTTTTTCATATGAAAATATTACATATATTTTCTTTATAAAAATAAAATATTGAGTTAATTTACTAATCTCCAAATAAATTTATATTTTGAAATGTCTTTAAAGGAAATAAAAATTGAAATACTCAAGATATATAAAGTGAATTTTAATATCAATTTTTGTGTATATTCTGAAACTATGTATTAAGTAATTTTAAAATGTTTTTTTGTAGTTTTTGAGGAAAACTATAAATAAATTTATCATATTTTTAATTTATATATAAATATATAGAGAGAGAGTATAAATCAGATGCATTTTATTTACTAAATATTTAAAGAGGATAATTAGGTGGCAGCTACCAATGATATTAAGTAACTTTTTGGTTTTATTAATCTCATATATTCCTATATGTAATTTATAAAGTCAAGATATTAGTATTATTAATATACCATTATTATAAATATAGCCAAAATATAATTTTTTATAATTATGTAGATAGAATTTGTACATACTAAAGATTCTTTATATAATCAATAGTTTAATAATTATTTAAGAGCATATATGATTTAAAACTTTCTTATATAACATTTTTTAAACTAGAACAACTTTTTATATTGACAAATTAGAAAGGATTACTTTTTGTGAAAAATTAATATATCATTTAAAAGAATTTGATAAATAGAATTGTTATATTTTACACAGAAATATTTTATTTATTTACTGATAACTTTAATTTAAAATGTATTTTTAATTTATGAATCATATTTCAGGTAAATAATTTTTAATTAATATATCTTGATGATGTGTCTTATATTAAAATTTTCTTTTATTATAATAAAAATTTCACTTCTAAGCATTATTTTCATTTATTAATATGTTTAATATAATGGTATCAGATTTTACAAAACTGCTTTTAAAATTAGAATTTGAAATTAACTAATAATTTGAAACTTTTTATTGAAATTTGCAAAATTTTAAAATACTGTTTATATTTTTTCATTAATTTAATTTAGGAATATCTTAAATATTGTAAAGCAGTGGTTTCCAACCTTTTTTTGTAATTCAGAATTCTATACTTAATACTCTATATGTATGAAACATTATAGTTTTTCATTCTTTGTGGATTGGCTTTGATTGATATTAACAATGATCAAATTTAATGTAAGTAAATATGGTACATCAATATAGGAGAATCATAGAATTCTTTGTTCTATAACATGAATTATTATTATTTGAATATTTCAATTAATTAAAACTTTTGCAGAAACTTTGAAATAATGCCAATATCAGCTTGTTTTGCAGAATTTTGATTGAAAAACACTGATATACACTATCTAATGAAAAGTATTTCTGAAAATGCTCATAAACAGTAATTGTTATTATTGATTTTATAAGCAGTTTGTAGTTTTTATATATTTAATAATAGCATAAATTATTTCTGTATAATTTTCTTTTAAAATTGGTGAAGTTTAGAATTTTTCAAATTAAATTTATCAAATAAGCAAAGTATAAAAATTTTTTTATTATTCATAAAAGTATTATTATTTCAGCTTTAATATTTATTACCTATATTTTATAAAGAGATAATAATAATATCACCAATAATTCAGTTAGATTATTTAGCCAAAATGCAGATTCTTAGAGTGTGCGCCATGCAATTCAGTTTCATATTTAGCTTCATACATTCCTATCCACAATCTTTTGACATAAGGCAATAACATTACAAAACAGCTATAACAACAATTTTTAATCATATTAAAATTATACAATAATTAAAAATCAAATTGATTCATTTCAGTATAATTATGTTCAAAATCCTTTATTTGAAAACTGTTGTTATAAGCAATCTAAAAGCTTTTTGTTATGTAAGCAAACTCAAAATAGTAATTTATAACATAAAATTATTTATAATAAATGGTAATCAAATAATAATCTTTATTTTTGTAAGTGTAAAAATAAATAAAATCTAAAAATCATGTTTAAAATCAATTTTTATTAACTTAAAGACAATAAAGAAACATATTAATACATGTTAGCATTGAACAATTAAAAAAAATATATAGTGTATATATGTATATATACATTTGAAACATAATAACATGAATTTTATGATTTTAAGTCATTATGAAATTATAAATTTTATAAATTTGTATTTTATTGTCAGAATATTGTTTTATATTCTTTGTATTAATAATGTAAACCTTATGAATATTTTCATGAACTTTATTATTTTATTATGAATATTCATGATTTGACTGATTACTTTATTAAATAAATTATTATTATATTTTATTTTTCTCTAAAAAATGTGATAGAAAATTCATTATAAAAGAAATTTCTTATATATGAGTTAATTTTTTAATATATCATAAGTTATAATGATTATTTAATATATTGTTTTTTATGTTTAAATTTTATAATTATGCATGTATATATGTAAAAGTTTTAGTTTATACTATTTACAATAGATGGTGCTAACTGTTAAGTTGTGTTGTTTAACTCTTAGTGCCATCTATTATCAATAATATAAGTTAAAATTTTGATTAAAAAATTTTGAAATTTCATTCTGCAAGATTAGAACAATCCTATAGGATTAAAAGATGTGACGTCGAAGTATCTTTTAATGACAGAACATCATCCATTTCTACAGAATTTTATGAAAATGTACTAATTAATTCAAAATTTATTAATGAGGAACACACAGATAGATTATGAGTCCCATCTTATAATCATTCATTTTTCTCTAAAAGTAAACTAAAAATAAATTGAAGACGTTGGAAAAAATAAAAGAAAAAGGAGAATTCGAAGATATTGGAGAAGAAGAAAAGAAAATAGAAAAATCCCCACTTAAGGTATTGTTTATGATCACGTGGCTCCTGCTTTAAGGTTTCACTTTTTTTAGTCTAATTTCGGAAGGAAATGGAGACTTATAAGATAGACATCATGTCTGACTGTCTGTGAGTCTCGATTAATAACTTTTGAATTAATTGGTATATTTCCATGAATTTTGGCAATGATGTTCTGCCATTAATGGTCATCTCAAAGCCTTTCTACTTATTCAAATTTCAAAATCGCATGGATAGCTATATATTAATAAATGTAATTATATATTAATGAATACATTAATAGAAATATATTTTAAATTCAAATGACTCCAGATATAACTGCTAACATTAAATAAGAATTACTGTACATTTTTTTTTTTCTAATTACTACTTTCAAAATTTTTTCTCGAAATTTTAAATGTCAAATCTTTCAAGATTTTTTAATATAAAGTCTCATTTATTTAACTGTTTTAAATATTCATATCACTTCAGGGACTAGTCAATACTTTAATATCCCTGATGATTTTATAATTCTGAATGAAATTTCTGTGATATAAAATTTTTAATTCGTTTTTCTTCTTTTTTAAATCTCATTTATAAACAACTGTTTTACCTTACATATAATTTATAAATATTAATTTTTAAATATTCTGGCCCATATCGGGAAAATTAAATTACCAAGTGTCTTTTATGTTATGAAGTTTCGTGATAGAAATAATGAATATTTTAAATGGCGAGATTTTTTTTATTTGTTCCTATTAAAAAAAAAAAAACTAGAATGGAAGTAATGCATGATGATGTACGGATTTACATATATTTACATTTGAATATTTACAATATTTAGAAATTAAGAAGAAAATAAATTAGAAAATCATATAATTATAAAAGTCAGATTTTTAACGTCATTATTAATTATACAAAAGAGGATATTTAGAATTATTATCACGTCAATTTTAAAATTTTGTACGTGATTTTGGTATTGATGCTACTGTGTTGCAATAGCGCTAAATCAAAGGGATGGAAAGAGATATAATTTTTATTTATTAGACTTTTACCATCATAACTTCTTTCAGTTCAGTTTCTTAGTATTCCAAACATCATCTTCTCTTATGGAATTTTGTTATACGTTTTTCTGTTATTTTTGTAAAAAAAATACGTGAGACAACGCTTTAATATTAATTCTGTTGAACAAAATTGTGTTTTTAATATACATATTTTAACAGTGTTATCAATCCATTATGCTGCCAACTGAAATAAAAATTTATATTGAAACGATGTGATAGTACGAAATAATTTAGGACAATTCAGAATAAAACGAAGAAGAAATAATAATAAAATTTCTTTTTCGTTATACTTTTAGAATGAATAATATTATTAAAGTTTCCAATTTATATGAAAAATGAGTAACATTATAATTCTCAACAAAATTTTCTTCGATGGTTTTCGAAAAAATTCCAAAATAAATCTTAATTAATAAATCTCAAATAATTTTCTCCTTTTTTTGTATATTTTGAAATATCAAAAAGCATAAACAAATCTGATATTATAAAATTTTACATCAAATATTTTGAGATTCTTTAAACAATTTATAATTTTATTTAAAGATGTTTTCAAGAATTCATTTCAAATTTCTAGATGATCAGATAATGAATTAATTCTAATTAATTTCATACATTGCCCATTTATTCTTCGGTGTTTACAGATTCATATCAGATATATAAATATTGAAGTTCAAAAGTTTTTCTTGGAATTTTTTCGTTCTCAAAAATTAAATATTTTTTTTAAGAATATCAAATTTTTTAAATTTTTTAGGCTACATCAATAATATTCTATTTGTCGTTCATTATTAATTTTTCAGGTTTTCAGTGAGATATTATGCATATTATATTTTTATACTGACATTTGCTTAATTTGAATTTAAAGATATATCAATATAAAAATATAAAGCAATACAGTACAGCATATATAAAATTTGTTCGGGAAAGAACTAATCGTTTACTTTCTATGTACAGTATCTCTGTTATTTTGAAATGATTACAGATGAGAGAAGATTGTCATCAAAATGAACTTCTAAAATATGATCTTAAAAATGAATTTCATAAAAATCTACTAAAATAGAGGAAGCTGTTTATTATTTTTTTATTTTTTAATTCATTGTGCCATACATATATGAGTGCAAAGTATGAAAATCGTGTATGATATAATATTGCAAGTAATTCACATTTTATTTTATGCATGTCATTATTAAATGATAAATTATAATTTACTGATAATTTGAAAAAAATTATATGTTACAAAAAATAATAAATTCGTATACTCTTTCTCATTAAAACAATAACAACTTGACATTTAAGTGACAATTGACAGAGAAATTTTCCTTAGACATCTCTCCGAATAAGAAATAAATACGTAGTTAGTGAAAGTAAAAATAAAAAATATAAAGCTTTTTTACATATGCATTATAATTTTTTTAATAAAAAAATATTTCACGCAAATGAAAAATATATTCATATCCGTGAAATGATTTCAAATACAAGCTGCGGAATTTTTTAAATTTGGAACTCGCCATTTTGGAAAGATACCATGTAGAGATTTCAAAATTTATTACTCTTATGACTTGGATAACATCTAAAATTTGAATGCTCCATGATGTTTTCTCTAGACATGTTTTACGAGCAATCTGACAGTAATACATACAGAAAAAATAATTAAATAAGGTCACTATTGAAAGCACAGTATATATTGATAAATAACAGTAACATCAACAAATTTCTGGCCAACTGAAAACTTTATCTTCATAAGTATTATTTTTGAAATTTACTAGTTTAATAAATTACAATAAATATATCGGACATTTTTGTTCTATTTGTTTTGTTCTATGAATTGCGTACCACTGGTTAAAAGAAATGTAAATTAGATCTACAAATGTAAACTCAATTTAATATTCTATCTATGCTCGACATTCGTAAAATAATAGATTTTATAATCCAAATTCTTAACAATCTTCGTCAAATTAGTACCAATAATTTCTCAATGTCAATTAAAATGATAGTTAAATCTTCCAAATATTGTACTTATTCTACATTTACATTATTTTTTTCCACAAATTTATTGTGTTGTTTAATATAGAACTATGTTTATTATTTTCTCAATATTTTTATACTAAGTTACAAGGAGGTGTTTGTTAAAAAATACTGTAGTTTAGTTATAACATATTGTTTAACTAAAATGTACCGAATCTTATACAGAATATCACTATAACTGAATAATATATTTTTATTAAAGCATTATATGTAATATTATTTTTATTCGTATTGTAGGGAATGTTTATTTCTATTTGTTTCTAAATTGCAAAAAATGAACTTATTTTAAAAAATGGCCAATTATTATTATTACTATTTATTATTATTATTATCATCATCATCATCATCTATCTATCTATCTTCTATATTATAATTAGTCAAACCTTTCTGGCTGGAGTCCCTTTTTCGGACGAACCACTGTACCGATTTCTATAAATAGGATATCGTTAGTATAATTTTCGGATGTCTGCGACAACAGATCTTTTTTTTTTTGGCGGCTTCTAATTTTCGGATGTCTGCGATAACAGATCTTTTTTTTATTTGGACATTTTTTAGGGCCCTAGGGGCCGAATTTTTATTTTATGACAATAAATAAATTAGATGAACCCTAGGGGCCGAATTTTTATTTTATGACAATAAATATCAATAGATGGCGCTTAAGTGTCAAAGAAAGGGGCAACAGGTAAATATCAATAGATGGCGCTAAGTGTCAAAGTAAGGAGCAACAGATAGCTTACCTGCACTACTATTACTGGATTTTTACATAATTATTTAGCCAATATATATCAATAGATGGCACTAAGTGTCAAAGAAAGGGGCAACAGATAACTTTCAACAGTGTGTCAAAAATCAGAATTTGAAATTTCTATTTAAATATATAAATGGTGATTTAGAGGCAAGAAAAATTTGTTATTGTGTTCCCTTCTGTTAAACTTTGTAATTTTTCATTAATATATGTTAAAAAATGTCGTACAACAAAGGCGAAAAATTCATTTTTCATAAGAGCTGCTGAAACATTTAACTGTATGATGAAATAATTGTTTGAGAAAATATTTGCGGGGCATCCATGGGGGAATGTAAACCTAGGATGAAGGGTAAATAAATAAATAAATACTTGCATTACTGTTATTTGACTCTTACAGAATTACTTAGCTAAAAGAATTATTACTGATTATGATAGAGGATACTGTTCAGTATCAATTTGTCTTCAATCAGTATTTTTATATTATACCTTTTTATTGGATGTTTTATTTTAAAGGAATTTTATGTTGAATTTGCAGTTGTCTGTTCTGTATCCATAATTACGACATGGTGATATATTACATATCTCGAATGAAGTTTGCTTATATTTTATCACACAAAGAAATTATAACCATTCAATGTTCTATATCCATAATTACAATAGTGATATATTACATATCTAAAATGATTTCTTATATTTTATCACACAAAAATTTATAACTATTCATCATGTTGTAAACTACCTCCTCCACGGGAGTGCAGCCCCACCCGTGGAGGAAGGCCTGTGGGTCCTGTGGGGCCCGTGGGCCCACGGCGCCCATGGGGTGGCCCCACGGGCTCCCAATACGAATTGTCCCCACGTGCCCGTGGCGACAATTCTCAAATACACCATGGACGTCCCAAATACAAACAACACCCAAATGGACGTCCCAAATACACGGGTCCGTGGGGACAATTCCCGGGTCCTACGGGCTCCCAATACGAATTGTCCCCACGGGCCCGTAGGGGGAGCATTGCCGAGCCCCCACGGGCGCACGGGGCCCATTATTATATTTATGGCATTTCTATTTATTAACAAAATTACTACACATTTAAACTAATGCTTAATAAAATATATAGTAAATAAATTTCCAAGATCAGCTATTATTATACAATATCCTGTTATATAAAATATTATAAGATTAAATCACAATAGTATATTTCCGCTCATTTATATGAGCGGGTAATTTCTAGTATATATTAACAGTGAAACGTGGTTGGCTGGATATCCCTTTTGCAGTCGAACCATTGTATCGATTCCTATAAGTAGGGTATCATTAGAAAAATTTAATTTTCGAATTTCTGTGACAGTCAAAACTTTTTATAGTTATCCATAATTTAAAAATTAAGGAATAAAATTAAATTAAAATTATAGTTTCTTTAAAGAGACAAAATCCGTAGGTGGCGCTATAACTTAATAAGAGATAGAGAGCCTACAAGCAGAGAGTGGCTATACGAGGATTAGCCGCCATGTCTTTTCCAAACGATATTTATATTATGTTATATATTTATATATTTTACAGATTTAAATAAAAATGAATATGGTAGTTTTGATGATTTATTTATACAAGTTTTTATTTACAAAATGACAGTTTTATTTAACAATAATATTAATGTAAATAATATTGAAATCTTTTTCTTAAAAAGAATTCATTGATTTAATATAAAACTTATGAATAGAGTTTTAGAGTATCATTTATTTGATAAATAAGAGTTTAATGTTCGTCTGAAAAATATTTCCCGAAAGAAAGAAATATTTTTAATATGTTTATAAGTTAAAATCCTAAGGTTTGATTTTAAGATAAATATAAAAATATAACTTAAACTATCAAAAATATTAATTTGGAATTAAACTACCCATCTAAATATTCCAATGGGGTGTTTTTTCCTTTTTATTTAGAAGCTTGAACATTTTTTATAATAAATAAATAATAATAATAATAATAATAATGATGATAAAATTAAATCTCTAATGCATTCGTCTTTTGGTTATCAATTTATAGAGAATTTCCTTATCTAATAATGAATATTGAAAGGATATTTTAGCTTATCAAAGTAATGTTTGTGCTCAAAGTGTAAATTTTAAGTGTTGGTGTAATTTTTTTAAATATATTTTAATAGACAAGTAGAATTATTTGACCACACACACAAAAAAATGTCCAGTTCAAGACTGAGAAGGTCCAACTTTATTATCATTTGAAAGTAGAATAAAAATAGTAATATCAATCTGAATATCAAACATACAGGCATTCATTTCCAGAGCAAGCTTAGAGGACATAAAATGGAGGAAAAAGGCCTTGATAAAAATAGCCTGCATACAAGGCAAAGTTTTTCATAAATACATTGCACTATCTATAACTAGTGACTGCAGAGAAACACTCCACAGCAGAAAATTCCACAAGATTTGCAGATGAAAAACTTTGTTTCTCAGACAGAACAGCTTGGAAAAGGCAAATAGTAGCATTGTAAGCACTGGCATGTTGTTATCAGCAGATACAATGAAATCAGACAGTATGCACAGGAGTCACTTCTCCCGAAAAAGTTAAGAGCAGTTAAGAGCAAAAACTTAGCTATTAGAGAAATGTAATTTGAGTCACAGAAAATCTCTCAACAGAGAGGGATTTATCTAGAATATTAAATTTTTCCTAGGAATAGGTTTTTTTTTTTCTAGAATTAGTAGCTTAATAAGGTATAGAATTTATAAGTTAAAATAAAGTAAATGAAGAGCAAATGATGACACTACACTGCTAATAATACTGCTTAAATACAATTCAAAAGCCCCTCCATTTAGTTCCCAATTTTAATGATCAATATAGGTTTTTTTGACTATTGTGGGAACTTCACAAGATACACACTTAATAATACACAATATTTTAAACACTGGCCACCGGATGGAGGGTTTAAGACATCTAGTCCATAAAAAAAATTGCTGTAGACGTAGGAGGCAAAGGGGAATGAAAAAATTGTAAAAGCAATCACAAAGAGTTAAGCACCTTTGGATTTTTAATCCCTGTAAGAGGAGTGAAGTTATTCTGCCTGATATGGCTGGATATTTTCAATCATAATGATTATTTAGTGATGCAACATATCATGTAATGGGCATGATGTACAAAATTATGAAACATTCAAATGTGCCAACATGAAATGGAGGTCCTTCTTGGAAGTCACACGTACTGACCAAATTTTAACAAACACTACACAATACTGAACACATACATACATCTACCAGCCACTTCAGACAGGAGTTCCACTCGTCACCTTATTGATTTAACACACTAACAAATGGCAGCAAACATTGTGGCTGTTTATGGTTTATGCCACATAGTATGGATATTAATAATGATAACAAATAAATGCATTAAATGCATGACAACACTAATACTGTATTACTGATGCAATCACAAAGCATTTCTTTCCTCTGATAAATTCAGAACAATGCCACTTCCCTTATCCAACTGAACTTTGTGATCATGACACCAGCAATGAAACCACAGTAACTTGTATTCCAAATAGTTCTCCCATTAGAAATCATGTTGTACATTATAATTTCAATTATTGAATACAATAAAAAGCACAGTAGATCAGCAATTTGCATTGTTAATGCTGCATTGCATTTCAATATATGCTGTATATATTATATTATTTTTGTTATAATTACACTGCATTTTATTTTTAGAAAATATTTTTATCAAGGATGTGACAAAAGAAAACAATGATTTCAAATTCATTTATAGCATTACATGCAGATTAATACAGTTTATAATAACAGTAAGAATTTGTGACTGATTGATATTAAAGGATAACAGTTTTATTAACTACTTTCAATATTTACTTTAAAAAATGTTATTAAAGATAAAGCATTTCATTTATTTTTTTATTTTACTCTCAAAACAGATCTCAATAATAAATCAATCTGTCACATAATACATTTCTGGCAACAAACTGATATCTGCAATTACAAAATAGTATGAATAAATTTTATAGCAAAAACTATAAATTATTTTAATTCCAAAATAAACAATTCATAATTCACACAATTATGAACATTTAACATAAAAAAGACCTACAAAATTTATAATAAGAACATTTAAAATATAATCTATTGGCAGACTGTTTTACAGTTACAGTAGACTATCATTCTCTCATAAATATCTTGTTTTATAATTTTTTAACATATAAGAGATTTAAACAATTTTTGTGCTATTTGAAGAATAACAAATTTGTGTTACAGAACACATTCACAATATGTATAACCAATACTTATATACATCACTCATTCATAATGCTTTTGTATATAATAGATTTAAAATTTTTTTGCACATCCCATGGAAGATACAAATTTAAGATGGAAGAGAAATGCAGAAGTAGATTGATTATTTAAAAGACTAGAAATTAGTGTAAAGCAATAAATGAAAGAAGATCAATGGACTAGAGTGCCTATTAAAACCCCACAATTTTAAGGGTAAATACTGACACAACACAGCCTACTGTCCACTGGTATTTAGGGTATAAAAGTTACTCCAGCACCGCCTGGTTGAAAGACAAGTGGGAGGCTGAGGAAGGCATCACACTATAATGTGTCTGGAGATTGTAAATTCCCAAAATTGGATAAATAACGAGAGGTTATTTAAACCCCTTAAATAGATCAAAAACAGACAACATCGTCTAAAGAAACATGCAAGACCTACAATTATACACATGACAATCTGAAGATAACTCAGATAAACAAACAAACAAACAAATGAAAACATAAAGGGGGGAATATGAAACAATGGCTTTTGATCTTTATTATCCTATACTATGAGCAACAGGGAGCAGTGCACCAATTACATGTATTTACAATAAATATGTCCCAATGAAATAGGACTAAGTGTGAGAAATACTCTCACACAAAGACATTAACAAAATTTACAAAGGTGGGTACTATGTCAACATTGAACACAGTATTTGTGCTATGTCCATCCTACATCAACAATTTCACCTTGAAGATGTAAGCTCATATATTTTTGTTTGTTTTGTTCCAGAGACTGAGAATATCCAAAGCCTATGGCTGGATTTCAAAGGCCATGTATGAGAATATCACATCTCGACTTTGTCCTCCTATCTAATGTGAACGCTACGTAAGGCCACACTCACACACCAAATTGTTGCTAAATACTAGCAATCATATCTTTCTGAATTATTAAATTTCAGCACACTATTATCATTTAATAAAACTATTAAAACTCCCAGTCATCATCATCTTCTGTCTGTTCAATTCTTTGCTGTAACTTATCAATGTTTGTTTGCCTTTCATCATCCGTTTCAACCATGTCCCAACTTTCATCTTGTTCACTCAGTGACCTTTCCATTCTTTTAATATTATTTTGACGCTCTTCATCATTTCCTTTCCTACTTTCTTCTTTATCTAAATCTTCTATACTTCTGTCTCTAGATAAACTGTTTCCATTTAAGTCTTTATTTGTATTATCTAATATTTTATTATTCATATTGTCATCTGGTGCTGGAGCAGGTTCAATATGAACTGTTTCCTCTTGTGGCATTGGAAGATCAAAACCAACAGTTTGCCGGACACAGACACCATTTATTATTTTATCTTGTTCTAAAGGACCATCTTCATCATCACTACGCACATCACTATTTGGTGAAAGTTCTAGTCCCGGATCAACCCACTGGGGCATAGCTGGTTTTCTTCTATTACTACTATTACCTGACATTGTTAATCGGGTTGAAACAGGAAGATGAGGTGACTGAGTTCTACTCTGTTCATCTAATGATTCATGATCACTTCCTTCAGTAATCGTTTGATCTTGAGATAAGTTAGAATCATCATTCATTTCACTATTGGAGCGTTCATCAGTACTGCTATTTGGTTCAGTCTTCACATGGAATACTGTAGTACTACTGTTTGAATGGTGTTGACTAGACATACTTAAATCCAAAGTTCCCCCATCATCTCCATGTAATGATAAAGGTGAACCATTTCTATGTGAGGTATACACAAGTGACATCCCACTCAAAGTAGGATTATAGTGTTCTCCTCTTTCCCTCGATAATTCTGCCAATCTTTGGTTCAATAAAATACGAAACTGCACTGGATCAAAACTTGCACTTTCTCTAACACCTGATAATGATGAATTGTTTCCTGTTTCACCCGATTTTGTATCATCTGAATTGGAATTATATTGTTTTATTCGCATCCGATGATTATGAAACCAGTTTGTAATTGTGCGAACAGATAGATTTAGTTCACTTCCAAGAAATTCAATGGTAGATGTGCTAGGATATGAATCCAATGAGAAGGCAAGACGCAGAGCTTCCTTCTGCTCTTCTGAAAATAATACTCTTGGCTTTTTCACTGGAGGATAAGGAGATGGTGGTGCAAAACTAAAATTAAAAACATGTTTTTCATGCTGGATTTGAGGACTGTCTTGAGAATCATTATTTCTTCGACGTTTATTAGCTGGAAAAGAAAAATAAAAATAATGAAATTTCAAAGAAATTTTATATCTAGACATTTTCTTAAATAGTATATCATCATCATTAATATTGATATTTAAATAATTCAATAATTACATAATTTTACTTAATTCAAGATAAATATAAATATATTATACAGTAAATTATGCAATATAAATATGCAATTATATATCTATGTGCATCTTTGTTGGAGTATGTAAATCAATGGGACTGAATAAAAATGATATAATAGATGTGAGGAAAATTTATTCATAGATTATAAAAAATCTCAAGGATCCATAAAACAAAAATGACATAATGGAAAAGTGGTTAAGTTTTTATAATATATAATTAGAATAAGGATAGGAAAATATTATTTTATTCATATTGTCATCTGGTTTAACTATATTTAAACTATATTTTATTTTATATATATTATAAAATGCAATAAAACAAAAACATTTTGGATTATCCCATTTTTTTCAATTAACTCACAAAATCAAAAATTCAGCATATATATATATATGCAATCCTTGACATATGTAGATCTGACAAATGTAGATCCATACTTATGTAAGGTTAACTTTAGTTAAGAACCTGAACCCAGTTCCTGAAAAAATTGGAAGTGTGGGACTTGGAATTGAATCTGGATCATCCAAGATGGTAATTGACTACTTTACATGGTTCTGTGCTTATTCTTTACTATAACTATTTTTAATGTTAGTTCTTTGTGATCCACTAATATTATATAATGTATGCTCTGACATATGTAAATTCAATTTACATAGAGTTTTGTGAAACAATGTATATATATAAGTTTGGGATTGTCTGTATATGAAAATAATTGATTACAGTATTTTCTAGTTTTCAAAGTTATAATTAACAAGCTTCTTTTCATTTGAAATATTTTAATAGTCTCAATGAGAATTTAGTTAATTTTGCATTTAAATAAGAGATAAAAGAATTATAAAAAATAAAAAATCTTCATTTAATTTAAAAAATTATATGGTAAAATCTATTCTTTAGTTCTATTAATAAAAAACTATATTAAATTATTTTTTCTTTTTAAAAAATGCCACTTATTTAAGGAAAACAATCAATAAGAACAGATCTGTTTTTAGAAATAACTATCTATATTTCTGTGTCTCTTAACATCATATTTAAATACAGAAATATATACTTAAATTGAATATTTTATATAAATCTTGAAATGAATAATATTTTATAATTGATACCATTATTTTCTTAAATAATAATTGATTTTTGAAGTAACGATTAACAATTTTAGACTGTCATCCTAAAATATCACAACTAAGAGTTTTCTTTAATTAGCAAAAAAATAAATGTGTTTGTTAAAATAAATATATAGAATTTTAATAAATGGGGAAAATTAAGTTACTGAAAGAAAAATTTTTTGAAAATGATTACAAATATAGGCTTTTCGATATAGTTAAAGAATAATAATATATTATATTTGTGATTAGTCTGTCTGAGGATTGTATATAAATTTTAAACCATTAATGACAATCTCATTTCCATAAATATGAATATAGTACTATACAGATGTCACAGTTAAATGATAATATCTAATGTAATATAATAAGGATATATTTTAAAATATATTAAGTTTGGAATATAAAAGGAAATATCATTAATAGTGAATGAATACATGCATTTGAATGGATATATATAATTAGATAAAATTTTTTATTTGCTTATAGATAATGCAAAAGAATTAATGTTACAGCATTCAATGCAAACTAAAATTTAGATATAAAAAATGCTTAATTAATGTTTTATATTATCCAAAGACATAAATGAACTATAGTAGATTTTTGATTAACTAGGATAATCAGGAAATTAATTTCTCTGGATAACTGATTCCCTCAATAATCTGCAAAATACTCAAAAAATGTTTTAAAAAATAGGAATTATGGACAATATGCATTTAATATTAAAAAATAAATAAGTTGTATATTTGAATGTTCTATTATTTCTCAGAAAAAAAAAATTTGTTTATGAGCATTAGAAAAGTATTGCAATATTTGTAATTTTAATTTTATTCTAATTTTGATCACCAATTATCTAAAAATAAATATTGAAAACTGTAAATTGTTAAAAATTTTACTGTTTAAGGGTTAGTATTTTTCGTTATAAAATAAACTTCAATTATAAAATAATCTAATTATATAAAAAATTATATTTAATGAATGAGAGTAATGGATTGTCTTATTCATATATTGTTAATTTTATTGTTAGAACATTTTTAGAGCATTGGGGAAATGTGAATATGTCTTAAAAAGCTGATTTATAAATATGTATTTTAAAATCAATCATATTAAATATTTTAATTTTAATAAACATTTAAATTAATATAATTTGTTACATTTCAATATGGATAACTGCATGCATCTTAACATTTATTTATGAATAGTGGTTTATAGTTGGTATTTATTTATGAATACTTGGTATACTGAAACAGCTATTAATTTTGTTAAATAAATTATTGATAACATGATGGACTCTTCTATCAGGCTACATACATTATATGTGAATTCTAGTATTAAAAGCATATATTTACTGATAAAGAAAAAACTAGAAGTTAATTTTAAATATTAAAATAATAAAATGTTAAATTTTAAATAATTTAATTACTGTTTTTGATTTATTTTTTTATTACTTTTAAATATTTATTTTTATAATAGTAAAAGTAATACGGTAATAGAAATCAAAAGCACTAACAGCAGTAAATAAATAAAACAAAATTTTATTTCTTTTCTTCTGGTGAGATCATCTCAACAGCGGGCTTTTCCACAATCTCTTCGACTTCTTCGATCACTTCTTCCACAATTTCTTTTGTAATCACTTCCTCTTTCGGTGATAAGGCGAGCTTTTCCGCTATCTCTTCTGGTTCTTCTACTGCTATGGCTTCTTCTGGTGTAGGTTTCGGTTTTTCCATTACTTCTACTTCTTCTTTCACTATTTCTTTGGTGATTTCCGTTATAATTTCTTCCTTTTTCTCTGGTGGCAATTCTACAATTTGTTCGACCTCTTCTACGATCTCTTTCGTGACTAACTCTGTATCCACTTGTTTGGGAGGGACGGTTGGTTTATCGATTACTTTTTCTTCCACCATTTCTTCTATCACCTGTTTTGCTGGCGACAGTTTTTCTGTGAGAGCTGCTGGTTCTTTTGGGATTTCTTCGACCACTTCCGCGATTTCTCTTTTCATAATTTCTGTAATTTCGGATACTGTTTCTTTAGGGCTAACACTTTTAGGTACTTCTGTTACTTCCTTCTTTTCTGTAATTACCACTTGTTTTTGTGGAAGTATCTGTTGCTTTTCTAGTATTTTTTCTACTATTGGTTTTTCTTTTTTCTTTATTATTATTTTATGTTTCTCTGTAGGTGGTTTTGTTACTTTTTCGGTTATTTTTTCTTGTTTTATAATTTTTTTCAATGGTAATTTCTTTTTCTTGATGATTTGTTTCTCTATTTCCGCTGTTTTTGGAATTAATTTTTGTTTTATTGGAGATTTAGGTGTTATTTTTTTTGTTCGTTTTAAAATTTCTGTTTCTGCTTTTTCTGTTATTTCTTTTTGTGGTTTTTGCTTTACTATTATTTGTTTTTGTTTTAATGCAGGTATTATTTGTTTTTTTGATTCTAATTTTTGAACTTTTGCAGTTATTTGTAATGGTTTTGATTTTAAAGGTATCAATGGGATTTCTTTTTTGATTTTCATTTCTGGCTCTTTTTTTGGTTTTTTTATTAATTTCTTTTTATGATCTTCTGTTTTTATCTTTAATGCTGCTTCTTCTTTTTTCTCCGTGATAATTTTTTTCTTTTTCGTTAATTTTAATTTTGGTTTCTCTGGTGTTAATTTGGTTGTTTCTGTTATCGTTTTTGTGATTGGTTTCTCTTCTATTGATATTTTTTCTTTTATTTGTATAAGTTTTTTTGGAGTTATTTTTTCTGGAAGTTTTTCTTGGTCTTCTTTAATTTCTTCCTGAATTTTTTCTTCTTCTATTAATTGTGATTTTGTCGTTTCTGTTGGTTGCTGTTGGATTTTGTCTGCTTTTTTTATTGCTATTTTTTTCATTTTGGCTGTCATTTCTATCTTTCTCTTAAGTGCTCTTTGTTCTAATGTTTTTGTAGGTGGATACTTATATTTTCTAATAATTTTTTCTTTTTCTCTGAGTTGTTTTTTTGGTTCGTAATGTTTAATTGTTATTCTATCTTTGGATTTTATTTTCCTTGCCATGGTAATATCTTTAATTCGGCTAATACTAGCTGGTCGTTTTCGTTTAGGAGATGACTTTACTATTCTTTTTGCTGTGCTAGATTTTTCTTTAGTTGTTTTCGTGAGTGTTTTTTTCAACGAAATATCTTTTGAAATTTTTTCCATTTTTTGTTGTTCAATTGCTTGCAAATTTTTAAGATCTTTCACACCTTTTGTGGATGGTAGTTTTTCTTTTTCGGATATTTCTATTATTTGTTTTGCTTGCTGTAATTTTAATTTTTCTTCTTTTTTCAAAATTTTTGTCTTTTCTGATTTTATTATTGCCATTTTACTGATGTCTGCTATTCTGGTGTCTTCTGAATCGATGTGCCTTATTTCTTTTTTCACATCTTTTGGTACTGCTAATGGTATTTTGTCAGTTGGTATAATACTGGGTGGTGATTTTAGGCTAATTGTTGTAGATTTCAAATATGCTTTTTCAATATCAATTTTTTCACTGACAATTGTTTTCAATGATGTTGCTGTACACGTCCTATATCGTAATACATTGAGGTCTTTAAGCTTATCTAATCCTTCAAATATCCTGTTTTGTGGAGCACTTCCTGGAAACATTATTCGAGTAATAGTGTCTTCTGGATCGGCTGGTTTCCACACGACGATTGCACAAATGGACATATAATGTGATAAAGGAAAACATATTTCATGAGGTTTAATTACTGATTTACTAGAAAAAAATTTTTCTTTTAATGTTTGCCATTGTTGAAAAAATTCCCTTGTTTCCTTTCCATCTTTTGATGGACTTAAAACATACATTTCTAGTGTTCCATGACCCACTTTATGATAAAGAGTCAGAGGTTCCATTGAAGAACCTCTAAGGCATCTGTGAGGTTTTAAGTCTAAGTGATGTAAATTTTTAAGAAATTGACAACCTTCTGTTATTACACTTATTAATAAATCGTCTTTACTTGAGTAAAGATCATCTGTTAATGATTGTTTAGATTCTGAAATGTTACAAAACACATAACCTATTTGAGGATAAACTTTTTTATTAACTTTTCTTTTTAATAATGTCGTAACTCCACACAAATTACTTTCACTTAATCTTGTAACAACCATTGCATCCAGTCTATCTAAATGACGAATGAATTCCCAAAAACAGGGTTTCCTCGTGTAGCCACCATCAAACAACATATTAAAACCACTTACTCCAAATAACGCACAATCACCTTGTCCTCCAGGAAAAACATATAGCGTAGGTCTACTGAAACGAATATTACCAACAATAGACGATGTTTTCATAAGTTGTTCTAAAGGATGACAAATTAATACACTTTTTAAACAGTCAATGATAGATTCAGATCCTGGGACTTCTGATACTTTCTCACTTGGATTAATAATTATTCTTATATTTTTGTTGAATATTTGTTTTTGAATTTGAGAATTTGTCCATTCGCCTTCTGAAATACAGTGAACATGAACAGAACATCCTGGGTAACACATTAGCACCGTTTGTACATCAGCGTCTTGAAAGGCATCAACAAAATCTCCAAAAGAAAATGTGCCATCTTGCAAAATCCAGGAACCAGTTGACGAGAAGGCATAACCAGCATGAATTAAATGTTTATGTCCAGTCACAGCAACTAATAAGTTTTTTAAACATTGTTTTAATGTATTAACTTGTGGCTGTACAAGAACTTCTACTGCTAGTAATTCTGTTGAGTATTGTAAAAGTAATTCTGAAAATAAAATAAATACATTAATGAATTTTGAAATAATTTATTTAATTATTATCTTTAATAATAACTATAATTTTAATATATCTTTATATATACTTTTAATAATTTTAATTATATCTTTAATATAAATATAATATTAAAATTTGCAATATAGATTAAATTTCATATTCTATTGATTAAAGTGTAGGTGTATAAGAAATAGTGAATTTTATTAAAATTTAAATACTGTTAATTATTTTATTTTCATATATTAAATTTTAAAAATAATTATATGCAAAATTTGTTTCTAATGTGTTATGATGATGATAAATTTTGATAAATAAAATTATGAATGAATGAACGATGAATATTTAATATGAAAATAATGTATTGTATATAAATTTTAATTTGTATAATTATATTCTGTATTATATTTTATTATTTAATCTAAATAAAATTATATCTGATTGATTTAATAAAATATACAGTTTACAATAATTTGAAAAGATTCATATTCCAAATAAATTGTAATTGTCAAAAGTTTTTTTACAAACAGCTTTCATTAACTGTTTCAGCAATCTATCGCACATTTATGACATTGCAAATTATTTTATCGAGGAGTGGTATCATATATATGTGACGTAATTATTGATATATGTTTTCAGGTACTGTTATCTTTATTTGACCAAAGGGAGTATGCCATACATTTTTGTCAATGTTGGTACATTTTGCTCTTTTAAATCTAGTTGAGTTTTGTTTTATTAGCATTTTAGAAAATGCCATATTGAGTTCATATTCTCAATTGACTAATGATTTCAATTTGATAAAAAAAATTGCTTGCCTATTATTATTTTTATAAATTTTAGTATGTAAAAATTTAATAGCAATATCATTTTTAGTTATTTATTTAAATAGATTTCCCAGTATAGGATTTTATATGAGTTTGTGTGAAAATAAATTTTTTAATTATGAATTTTGTTAAAAACTTTATTTTGTTTAATATATTTATCAAATCATTTTATGAACATTTGTGATCAATTTTCATTTGTATCAACATACTTACTATATGTAGTTATGAACTATTTTCATCAATCAAATAAAGATAATTAAATAAAACGATTCATATTGTAAAATTAAAATAGTGTCGACTCTCTTATGTACAGATTTCATAAATAACTGACAAAATGTGTCAGCCGAATGGCCACATGGTAAAACTCTGGTTTACCATCCTGGAGGATCCGGATCTCATATCTCAGTTTTGCAGGAGGGATCCGGGCTGGGTTTGTACAGATTTCATAAATAACTGACGAAATGTGTCAGCCGAATGGCCACATGGTAAAACTCTGGCTTACCATCCTGGAGGATCCGGATCTCATATCTCAGTTTTGCAGGAGGGATCCGGGCTGGGCTCACTGAACCTCATCTGGCCCCATCATGAGGATTGGCAGCCTGTGATGGATTCTATAAGTGGCCACTGCCAGATAACAAATATCCCATGAAGATATGGCAGCTTAACCTAACTAACCAAACATAACCTGATGAAATATATTAGTTTCAAGTATTTCATTCTCTATAGAAATATTTGAAATTAAAGGACAGAGAGGACAACAGATTCATATCTATCATCATCATTCATTATCAGGGCCGCCGAAAGAAATTTTCGGGCCCGTGACAAGTCTGTGATCTGGGCCCCACTTAAAATGTGCACCATTTTTATTTAATAAAAAAGTCTTTTAAAATATTAAACATTTATTTAAAAAAGTGCACAATAAATTCAAAATTCGATACATTATATACCATGTTATATATAAAGTAGTTTATTTTGTTATGACCTCTTTGGATGGGACAATGCGCTCTGGTCGCGATCTGCGAATTATCAGACACATTATGTTACATATCAGAACTCGAGGGTCGGGCCCTATTCGATGCAGGGCCCGTGACAAAAGTCTTGGATGCTTCCCCTTCTGGCAGCTGTGTTCATTATAATAATAAAGTAATTAATATCTATTCTATTCATGATCATATTTATGTATTTGTATTATTTATTTTATACATTACTATATTAATGTTTTGATATTTGTTTTTTTATTACATAGTAGGTCCTTGTTTAACATTATTTCATATAATGTCATTTCACTCTTACATTATGAGCAAAAAATAAAATAAATTAATTAAAAAAAATTAAAGTTTTTAAGATAATGGAATAGAATAAAGTCCTATTTTTTTATGTTTCCCTGCATAAGAGAAAATGAATTGAAACCCATAGTAGTATTTATATTGATAGAAAACTAAATAACCATATTTTATATGAGCATTAATTCAAATATGTAATATTGTCTATGAACACTTGTGTTAAACTACAGGCAGTTCTTGGTTTGAGTTCTTATTTAATGATTCCTGGATTTGCAAGTTTTTTAAATATGAAATATCAAGAAAATAATAGAAAATTTGAACATTAATTGCAATAAATTAATGCAAAACATTCATAAAAAGTAATTTCAAATCAATTATTTAACTATACAATACAGTATGATTAGGTTTGTAGCAAAAATTCCATATTTGCTACAAAATGAAAATGTCAAAATGATGGCTAACCTATGGTGCTTGTTCCAAAAGTGACACATTGCATGATTAGAAGTGGTGCACGGAACTAAAAATTTAAAAAAATTTCTTACAATTTATCTGTTGGGTTGTTCGGAAAGTAATTTCGTTTTTTTCCTATCAGTGGCGTTACTTGTATTTTTACCTGCCAGTTTCATTCTAAGCCATATTGTCGTCATAAATTTTGACAGCTGATGTTTCAAGGTATATCAATATTTATAAAATATTATTTTTTTGATGCTGTGCAATTGTTATTTTTGGTGTCCTATCAAAAATGGAAAATAAAATGGAGATTTTTGGCATGTTTTGCTGTTTTATTACCAAAAGGGTAAGAATGCTGTTCAAGCAAGAAAAAAGTTATGTGAAGTGTAGAGAGAAGATGTGTTAACTAAATGCCAGTGCCAAAACTGGTTTTCAAAATTTCATTCTGACAATTTTGATGTTAAAGATGCACCAGTGCTTGAAAGTTAGTTGAAGCTGATGACAAAATAAAGGTATTGTTAGAAGCAAACAGCTGAATAACAACATGAGAAATTGCTATAAATGAATTGCTATAAATGAAATTGATATAAATGAAATAATAACAACATGAGAAATTGCTATAAAATTGAATTTATTGAATTCAACTGTTCATGACCAGTTGAAACGTTGATATTTGGATTCCACATGTTCTCAAAGAAAGATTTGCTCCATTGTATCGACATCTGTGTTTGCCTGCTGAAATGTGAAGAAAATGATCCCTTTCTGAAGCAGATCATGACTATTGATGAAAAATGGATTGTTTACAACAAAGTTGAATGCAAGTGATCATGGAGCAGAAGAAATGAACTGGCTCAAAGCACTCCGAAACCCGATATTCATCAAAAAAATGATGCACTTTGATGGGATTTAAAGGGATTTGTTTTTTTTGAGCTTCTTCCATACAATTCCACAATTAATTTGAAAGTGTACTGCCACCAATTGGACAAATTGAGCGATTCACTCAAACAGAAGAGGCCAGAATTGATTAACAGAAAAGGCATAATGTTTCGCTATGACAATGCCAAACTTCATATAAATTTGATGATTTGCCAAAAGCTGTTACAACTTGGATGGAATGTGCTACCATAGCCGTCATATCTGGCACCCTCTGATTATTACTTATTCTGGTCTTTATAGAATTCTTTAGCTGGCAAAACACTTAGTTTAAATGAGGATGTCAAAAATCATTTGGTTCAGTTTTTTGCAAACTCAGTTTAAATGAGGATGTCAAAAATCACTTGGTTCAGTTTTTTGCAAGCCTAAATGAGGATGTCAAAAATCACTTGGTTCAGTTTTTTGCAAGCAAAGTGAACTTGGATTAATGCTACTACCAGAAAGATGGCAACATATGTTGGACTAAAATGTTCAATATATAATTAAATAAAATATTTATATACTATAAAAAAAATTGTTATTCGTTTTCATGAAAAAAACGAAATTAATTTCCAAACAACCCAATATATATAAATACGAAATGCCTATTCACTTATAACACAAGAACGGCTGAATGGATTTTTATGACAACTTTTATTTGTTAGGGGATTTACGCAGGAAGGTTTAAAGACAGGTATTGATTATTGGATTTTATATATTGTAATTTACATAAATTACTTGATATCAAATACAAGATGGAAGATTAACACTATTTGAGTAACCTCACTGGATTACAGTGACCACATGACATGTTAGCTGGCTGATATTATTGGATTACTAAAAGGGCTGAAAGGGGGTATAAGTTGTATGGGGCATCTTAACTAAAAAAATGAAAAAATTGATGCATGAACTATAAAAGGTTGGCCATCCCTACTCTAGATTTTGTGATATATTATATAAATACTTTCATTCCAGAATGTGCATGAAGTAATTCATTTGAATTAAAATTCATCTACTTATCTATCAATAACAATGAAAAAAATTCTTTAGCATTTATATGGCACAAATAATTTCTTTATTATTATAATTTTCTTGATTTTAACAGCTATATTTTCATGGAATTTTAAATGGGATGACACAAGTATCCTTAAAAAAGTTAAAAATTATGAAGAGAAATATTTAGTAAGACATTGGAAATTCTGAAAAAAGAAAACGTGATCTTATTAACGATTGATCCCCAGAAAATGTTTCATCAGCATAGTGCTATGTCCAAAACTAATGTGAATAATTTTAGCTATAGTCTGGAGCATATAATATATTTAGCATCTAAATATTATTTGTTTCTTAAATTAGAAAAAAACTCGGTTTCTATTAATATTG